>JACATO010002286.1:0-32924 GCA_018389105.1 Nautilus pompilius
AAGCGACAAAATCCTATTAATGTTGCATATTTCATAATGTACAATAGCTCTCTCTGACAACCTTGTCACTGTTTAGCGAAGTCAGTTGTTACTTTGAAGAATTTTCACTCGCTGTATTCAGATTTAAAATAACGAATATAGACAACCATCTTTTCTGTGGCGTAATCTGGAATAATGCGATTTCCAATGGGTTTCCCTCTTCCTGTATGAGACGCTTGCGGACCCCAAACTATTACGTTATTGTTGTTTTGTTTTTTTCTCTCATAAAAATATGCCGAGGAAAAGAGTATAAGTGCGGAAGATATTCTAAATACTGTGATATGATGATAAAGGCGCCAGCAGCAACACGGATACGGGACTATACCATGACTCTAACCTTGATCTTTCTGGAGTTGGCTTCGCAGTCTCCAAAACGAGGTCGGCGGTCAGAGACGCCGCCGGTACAAAAGTGAACTAATTCCTCCGATGGAGGCTGTTACCCCACACCCTTTGGCCTCGGAAGTAAAACCCGTCACGATGTTAAGCAAAGGAAACCTTTGGCCCGCGACTGCCAGGTTCCGTGCTCTCGTTGCTGCCGTGTTTTGGACCAGAAGGCGCTCTGGTTAAAAGGCCAGTGACGGCAACAGTAGCTGCGCAGAGAATTTCCGTTCGGAACATCTGTCCGTATTACCCGGTCTCCGCGCGTAACTTTGCGCGTTAGAACCATTCCTCCCGGAAATGTCAACTGGACTGACGACAAAGATTCTGCAGTGCGATTTCGAGAAATACATTTTCGATAAAAAAAAAAATATTCAAATTTTACATCTGTATCCGTAAACTAATTTGCACATTACCCTTGTGGAGTTCTCCGCTCTAAAAAGAAAAATAATAACACCACCACCTTTGCTGGACTAACTTTAGAAATCTATCTGTTCGCCCTGGTTCGTTTATCTGAGAGAGAGACAAACGCGTTTCCGTCAACCTGCATCTGTCCGCCAATGTTTCTAATTTGTTGCCATGGCTTCTGCAATCTAATAGGTGTGTGGAGAACTGAAGATTGGCCTGAAATCAGGCGTGGAGAAAACCCGTTGTCTAAATTAAATGAATGCCTGCTATTTAAGAGCAATTACTGTTCCAGGTTTATACTATTTAGCCCTATTTTTTTCGCTTAGTTCGCTTCTCTTTCTGCTTGCTTCGCAGAGTATAATTGTCCTCGGTCCGCGTAAAGCGGAAGTTTATTAGGTGATTATTAGACGGTGTCGGGTCGGACTCTCCGTATCCTTAAAAATTAACTTTTGAAGCAGCATCCTAGATGATAGGACTTCGGGATGTTACGTGGGGTGGGGAGAGAAAAACCAGCCAGCAGATAAAATGCATAATATCTAGGTGAAGAAAGTTAACATATCAAGAAAGGAGAGGGTAAACAACCGGAAGTCTTACTTCAACAAAGTCAGTGGCGGTTCTTTTGAAGAATGCATCGCAAAGCTGGAACTGTCGGTGTGTGACGTAATTCCACATCGGCTACTGCCATCACGAAAAGCACCAAAAAAAAAAAAAAAAGAAAGAAAAGAAACGTTTATGGACATCTCTACCGTCTAAAGTTCTGACTGTTACCCGTTTGCAGCCATCTTAACGAGATGCGCCATTTTGTACGCCTTCCGTGTCGTCTCCCAGAGTTGAGCAAACTACGCACTTCCGCTACCGGGTTTTGCGCCATTGTATCGCTACGCGTCTCTCGCCGGATCAGCCGTTTCACGGGTTCGAGGAATTATGGTCACGTGACTCTGGGGGGGGGGACTTGAACCAAACCTTCATGCAGCTACGGTACCTCAATGTCTGAGACGGTTCCCATGAACTAGATTTTCCCGTACTCGCCGACAAAAGGGGGGGTGCTCTTCTTCTTCTTCTCCTCCTTCTAGAAGCTGAGATCTCACTGCTGACGGCTCAGCCTCCCTTCGTTGAAGACGATGGCACTGCGCTGTAGATATACTTCGCGCCTTCCCGCAAAGACGTTGGTTCTCACCTCGGTAATTAGGGTCCAGGTGCTAACTACCGGACACTTTCTCGTCCCGAAAATTGATGATGTCTTTAGGTTGACCCAGTGGGTACAAGTATCGAGGTCACGTGACGCCGTCTCCTGGAAAAGCTTCCGTCTCTCCGACCCAAACGATTCCCTTTCCTTCGCCGGCTGGGAAGTCGTAAAACGGCCGGAAGTCAGCTAAATCGCCTGAGGCGTTCCACTCGTCAGTAAGAGTCTCCGATCGCCGACACTGAGACCAGGGTTTGCCGCTACAATTTCAGTTCAGTTGCCAGTAGCAACGGCATCGTCCAGTTGACGACAAAGCTTTCGTTCTTCTTCCCAGTTCTCCTGGGGATGGGGGTGGAGGCGCGAATAACTGGCTCCATCCCTCCTGCACGGATGTGGCAGAATTTCCGTTTATTCGAAGACGGTTATCCGTGAGGATAGAAAGGCCTGTGTTGTCGGGCTGGCCAGGGTTAAATGCGAAGTGGAGGCTTCTTCGAGGGTTCCGGTCACCTTAAATAAACGGTGCCTCGGCTTAGAACAGCAGCCGCCATACGATTCCGGCCGGTCAGCTCCAGCCATTCGACGACAAAATAGCTACTTTACCTCGTCATATCCTTGATATGGACCTTAGTTTACTTTCTCGCTGTACGTTCGAGGTCTGACGGAGGTGAGCTGGAACGGGAGTTGCTCCCCTTGCTCATCGACCGGAATGGGGTTCGAACTCTGACCCTCGACCTCAGCAACCCAGGTAAAAAAAAAAAAAGAAGCAAAACAAACTGCTGAACATCGTGCGTATCTCGAACGAAACATCCCAGTTTAGATAGACAGTTTTCTGGCTGAGTGTCACAGGTTTCGTTACCCCCCAACCTCCCTGCCTACAGACAGTATAGCGAGGGAGGGTTCAGTAATTGATAAGCGAAGAACGGATCCTTTATAGTTGGGGAAGCGCCCTGGTGGGGTCGGGACATTGGCTCAGTCCTTCGTTCCCCTGGAGCGCTATTTACCATGACGGAGACCAGCTGTATCAGCCTCTGCTGACTGATAATAGCCATTAAAGTATAACCATGAATCTGACGAAAAACATAAATACAAGTTAAAACCTTATCGATATCTGATAGCTCCAGCTGTCTCAGGAAGATCGGCCGCCCTCTGTTGGTTGTAAGCTGAAGCAGAACTGGATGATCACTTACAATTCTAAGGATATTCCCGGTATGAAGTGCCAAGTAGGTGTTCCTTCTGTTCTATTTCATGTTAACTGAATTATATTTTAATCTGAGGAATTATAAACCAGCAACTTTACTGAAATTAGAGTATTATTATTCAGGAATTTCCCATCACCTTATTAGGCGCTTCTCAGAAGGACTGTTTTCATTAGATGTCCCCGATCAAGACAGCGAGCTTACACCATACACCTAGCAACCAACGAGTCTCGGCTTTGACGCTTGTACGATCGATAAAATAGAGAATGCTTATTGCAAGAACATCCATCATCATTGCGGTCCTTTTCAAGACTCAACTTTGATGATGGAAACGAAGGAACGTCAAGTCATATGTCCATCAGTTAGTTACCAAGGTGATTGGGGAATGGTTGTCCCCGACCTAATCGTCTACTTTCTGTAACTTTCCGTTCTGAACATCTTCATTGCTTACATCCACAGAGATGAGGAGAGAGAGGAGAGAGAGAGAGAGAAGGAGAGAGAGAGAGGGAGGAGAGGGAGGAGAGGAGAGAGAGAGAGAGATGAGAGAGAGAGAGCGAAGAGGAGAGAGAGCGATGAGAGAAGAAACGAGAGATAGAGAGAGATAGAGAGATGAAGAACGAGAGGAGAGAGAGAGAGCGAGAGAGAGAGAGAGAGGAGAGAGAGAGGTTCACCCTGTCAAGCAGAAACGGAAATAGATTTGATAAATTTTTCCAGCTTGTTCCCGGTGATCGGCCACCTCAGAAAGGCTTCAACGTGTTTGATGGCGATCGCCTAGAACAGGTGTCTAATGGGTATCAGCGATTTTGATTATATTTTTTTGTTGACGAGGAGGAAATTACAGAATTCAAACAAATATATGTTTAAAATAGAAAAATGCTTAGAAGGATTAATACGAAGTGGTATCTGTGATCCCAATGGATTTTAGATAAGAAGCAAAGAAGCATCTGGAAACAGAGGGAAGAGCAGGCCCATATGAGCTATGTTATGTTAAATAGCTCCTGTGGATATAGAAGTTATGTCATACAGCTTATGAGGATACAGGGTTAACAAAGGGGCCTAGATGAGCGATGTTATGTTATGCAGCTTGTGAGGATACAGGATAACAGCAGGCCTAGATGAGCGATGTTATGTCATACAGCTCGTGAGGATACAGGGATAACAGCAGGCCTAGATGAGCGATGTTATGTTATACAGCTTGTGAGGATACAGGGATAACAGCAGGCCTAGATGAGCGATGTTATGTCATACAGCTTGTGAGGATACAGGGGTAACAGCAGGCCTATACGAGCTACGTTATGTCATACAGCTCGTGAGGATACAGGGTTAACAACAGGCCTAGATGAGCGATCCTATGTGATAGAGCCTTAAGGGATCGGTCGTTGCCTGCAAGAGAGGGAAAAAACGGACTTTTAACAAAAAAGAAAAACGTACAATCCGGGTGGTCAGGCTGTTTTGCATAATCATTGAAATATCGCAATAGCAAAATCTTCCTACAAATGTATGCTCAGGGCTTTAAGCCGGCGGACCTGTCGCCATTTAATTAAGGTCTGGTTCTATAAACCCAATCTAATTGATTGGTCACACGCGCGTTCAATTTCGAATGGTCTGTTTTTTCTTTAAGCGTTTGCAAAGACCCAGAAGTCCGCTCGCTCTCCAGTACGTTAACTTAAGGTAGAAATCATGCTGCCTTATATCGACTCTACTGGGGGGGGTATAAAATTCCAGGGTGGTGCAGAACGCTCTGTCGGGGCTGTAGTATCCCCTGACGAGACGCCCCTTTTGCTTCACTTTTGAGAATGGACCCCCGCTAACGCGGACAAGAGGGAACTAGCGACGATCTTTTGTTCTGTGTGTATACGCCGCCCCCGCTATACCGATTTCTTTTGTTCTGTGTGTATACGCCGCCCCCGCTATACCGATTTCTTTTGTTCTGTGTGTATAGGCCGCCCCGCTATACCGATTTGGTTGTCCCCTTTTACCTGGCTGAAGTTTCCATATTTCAGGCGCGGTTTGTTAGGGGATACACTTGATCGGGAAGTATTAGGGCGACAAAATCAGGCGGATCCCGCGATCGTCTTTTCAGCCGACGTCGTGTCACGGTCTGACAAAGACCTCGATATTCTGAACTTCTCCGAAGACCATGGCTACCTTTCCGAGGCCGTCGTGCTTGCTCGGCAGGTGAGATCGTACCCGCTCATATTCTGGTTGAAGAGAAGCCACCTAGTGATTTAAACTCACCATCAAAAAAAAACAAACAAAGACCCTGAAGTCAGTTAAACTGCTGGGAGAAAACGAGATGGCGTCGACGCCGGTCTAAAACTAGATTACAGACAAATTACCATTAACAGGACGGAACCGGGGGGGGGTCTGATAGGCGTGGGCCACGATGACGGATGCTGCGCCCTGGACTACTTCGAGACGATTGAGAAACATGCTGATCACAAAACGGCCTAGCACCCCAGCCACCTCGAAATTTTTCAAAAACATTCAACCAGATTTAAGCCCGCAGATCGTGGGGACAATACACGGGGAATGGTGCCCTTCTTCTGCGCGTGTTGAGAACAGGGATGGGGATGTGTGAAGCTGGGCTCGTGTACCGGTCGCATGATGGCGGGGTCGACGACTCCAATGACCGATATAAGCCCTACCTCCAGCTCGATCGCTTAACTGCCCGTTCTTCAGCTGTCCCAGACTTCCATGTTCGAGCGGCACATCGCGACGACAATCGGCGAGAGGAACAGCTGCGCCCAGGCTTCGGACGCGTCCGAGAACGCTGCAATGGGGATCAGTCGGTAGTGGCTCTGCGCCACCGCCGCGCGGTCTTGGTTCGACCGCGTACTCCCGCGCCCGACTAACACTCGACTCTTGGCGGTGTTCAGCTCCGCCGAACTCGACTGTGCCATCTTCTCGCTCGGCTGTCTTCATCGGACGGGCGGCATCCGGTTCGCCGTCGCTGGGGCTTGTTGTTGATGCCTTCTGTACGGGTACCCCTGTGTTGTGTTGCGTGAGACCGTCTTCGCGATAAACATGTGTATTCCGTAGAGCGTCTATACTCTGTGCAGCATTCAGCGCTAGTTGGTCCTAGACGCTTTTCTGCTGTTTCAAGGTTTGTTTTCCTGTATGCAGTTGGTCAACTCTGGAGGTGGCGGGTCATTCCTGTGCGAGGCTCACTATCACCTAGGGCGACCTGAACGGGGGTGCGGGGGTGTTTGTGGCGGGTCTCTTTACAAACCGGACCGTGTCTCGTGGCGGCCTTGCCAGTGCCCTAGAAAAATGACTGCGAGAAAACATCGCACTGGGAAGAATCGCCCCGTCTCGTGCTTCAATCCCTTACGCCCCCCTTCGACGTCCGAAGGTCGTGGCCCGACCGTTCTCTCTCGGCCCCTTGTGGGCGCTGATTTGCAAACACGAACTGAAGTCGTAATCGTTCTTCGAACACGGCCCGAGCATTCCAAAGACTTGCACCACGGGCGTGGCCAGTTTATAGACAGAACCGTAATCGGTGATGCGCAAAGATGTACGCAGATTAAGTAGAAGTGGCTTGCACGCGAGTTCCTATGGTGGAGAAGATGTCTATAACATCACACGTACATACAATCTAAAGTTTTGAGTCCCCCTCAACTGGAATATGATCGATCCCGTACACGAGCTGCAGGCTGGGAAATATGTCTGTTGCTTATTTTTTGAAGTTTATATTACTCACTAGATTAATTTTAATCCTGTCTCGCTGGCCTCATCCATGTAACAAAAAAGAGTCCCCCCCCCAAATAAAAAAACGGTCTAATTCTATCTACACGAAGATCTGGACCAGACCGCGACGCAGTATCTCGTTGGTTCGGTGCCAAGCAGAGCAGAAGATCTCCGTGTTTAAGAAAAGTAGACCGACAAACGACTGGCATTTCTCCCCCAACTGCTCGTCTTTATTAGTCTTTATCCGCAAGCAGAACGCGCACCTGTCGCAGAATCTTCAGAAAGCTTAATTAAGAAAGCTGTTTTTTTTTTTTTTCGAAAAAGCAAATAAACAAACGTTGGTGTTTCTTCCCAATGGTGTCTCTGAGTTCCTACTCAAATACGCCCCGCTTGTAAACAGGTGCGTTTATCCACAGGTGCATAGAGAATAGCATCGCAATTCTACTGATGGCACCAAAATTGGGAGATGCTGTTTCGGAAAAGAACCATCTCGGAGTAGATGTCTCAAATTCGAAGGGCAGAGCATTTCTGATGGCACCAAAATTGGGAGATGCTGTTTCGGAAAAGAACCATCTCGGAGTAGATGTCTCAAATTCGAAGGGCAGAGCATTTCTGATGGCACCAAAATTGGGAGATGCTGTTTCAGAAAAGAACCATCTCGGAGTAGATGTCTCAAATTCGAAGGGCAGAGCATTTCTGATGGCACCAAAATTTGGAGATGCTGTTTCGGAAAAGAACCATCTCGGAGTAGATGTCTCAAGTTCGAAGGGCAAGCATTTCTGATGGCACCAAAATTGGGAGATGCTGTGTTCAGAAAAGAACCATCTCGGAGTAGATGTCTCAAATTCGAAGGGCAGAGCATTTCTGATGGCACAAAAATTGGGAGATGCTGTTCCAGAAAAGAACCATCTCGGAGTAGATGTCTCAAGTTCGAAGGGCAGAGCATTCTGATGGCACCAAAATTGGGAGATGCTGTTTCAGAAAAGGAACCATTCGGAGTAGATGTCTCAAATTCGAAGGGCAGAGCATTTCTGATGGCACCAAAATTGGGAGATGCTGTTTCGGAAAAGAACCATCTCGGAGTAGATGTCTCAAGTTCGAAGGGCAGAGCATTTCTGATGGCACCAAAATTGGGAGATGCTGTTCCAGAAAAGAACCATCTCGGAGTAGATGTCTCAAATTCGAAGGGCAGAGCATTTCTGATGGCACCAAAATTGGGAGATGCTGTTTCAGAAAAGAACCATCTCGGAGTAGATGTCTCAAATTCGAAGGGCAGAGCATTTCTGATGGCACCAAAATTGGGAGATGCTGTTTCGGAAAAGAACCATCTCGGAGTAGATGTCTCAAGTTCGAAGGGCAGAGCATTTCTGATGGCAATGAAGCGGATGTATTATGTGTAGTTAATCCGCAGCGTTAAACATACGGGTAAAGAAGATTAGGTTCCTTCCTATACATCCTCCGTTCGTCCACATCTTGAACAGGCTTCGCAGCTGATGTGAGAAAGTGTCGGTCTGATTGCGTTCGACGGAGGTGTACAAGAGGATGTTTCCAGGTGTCGGGTAGTTAAAGTACGCCGTGTGAGAATACCGCGTCTGAAATGTACACGTTTAAGAGGAGACCAAATATGGGAGGCTTTTTGTTGTTGTTGAAAATAATTAGGGATTTCCAGCGTGAGAAAAAGGGGACCGAATTTAAGTCAAATTCCGCCACGGTTAGAGTGCGATTGTTATTGAACGGAATATGTTGCCAGCAAGTGAAGCCAGTAGCGATACATAAATCAAGTTAAGAATCTATCGATGGCAATTTCTCCTTCCGGAGGGTCCTTGGGTAAACTCGATGGTTTCCTGTCTTTTGTGAAAACAAAACGTAACTGCGCTGTTCCGTATTTTTTTCTTTTTTAAAAAAAAAAGAACAAAAGCGAATGATTAGTTATCCACAGTTAATTTAGATAAATTAAGCAATGATGAAGAGGAAAGTCAAAGTAACTTTCCTATCAACAACCTTGATTAATGAGGATGATTAAAAATATAACCTGCATGATATACGAAAATACAGAATAATTATATTGTCGATTTGATTTTTATTTCGATATATAACCCTTCTGTAAACGAGAGACAAAAGTTATATATATATACATATGAGTGTCAAAAGTATTTGATCACCTTAAAAACACGAATACTTCGAAACATAATGATCTTTAGCATAAATTAGATTTTATATACATTTCATTGTGATAAAATATTAGTATATATATATAAAGTGATGATTTCGAATTATAATTACAAAGAATGGAGCAGCGCTTCGTTTCCCGAATTGCTAAAGAGTATGCAAACCAGGAAGACCAACATGAATGCTGCTTGTTGATTAACACTGTCAATAAATTGCTATATACCCCGAACATCAGAAGCTGCTTTACATGGCCGGGGTTGCGGCTCGAAAGCCTCTTCCAAACCCTCGACGGTGGGGATAAGATGGAGAGTAGCGGAAAACTGTGGTTGTTAATCTCGGAGAAGCTGCTTTACATGGCAGGGGTTGCGGCTCGAAAGCCTCTTCCAAACCCTCGACGGTGGGGATAAGATGGAGAGTAGCGGAAAACTGTGGTTGTTAATCTCGGAGAAGCTGCTTTACATGGCAGGGGTTGCGGCTCGAAAGCCTCTTCCAAACCC
Organism: Nautilus pompilius; assembly: GCA_018389105.1. NCBI lineage: Eukaryota > Metazoa > Mollusca > Cephalopoda > Nautilida > Nautilidae > Nautilus > Nautilus pompilius. The sequence goes on from JACATO010002286.1 coordinate 9,561, forward strand.
TCGACGGTGGGGATAAGATGGAGAGTAGCGGAAAACTGTCCTCTCCACTGACGGGTCCAGGTCTGCAGGGGGCCATGCACATCAAGAAGACGCTGACCCAAACCAGGCTCCGTGTTTGTTCGAGGGGTTACTCGATGAGAAAGGCCAAGTGTCTTAACGGTTGATGGAGTGGCTCGTCACAAGCTTTATTAATACACTGGAGGCAGGAGATGGGGCTGCTGTGGATGAGACGGGTCGCTGTGACCCTGCGCTTGGGATCAGTCGCCTATTAAGTTTCTACAGAGGACATCATGAACGTCCATAGAAATTTTTCCAGAGATTTGGAGGTACGAAATGACGATGTCCGCAGGGTAAATTACTTTCTTCAGGAAGGAGGGACAAATCGACAAAATGGCATCAAGTGCAGGGGGGGATGTGCCTAGCGATGAAGGAAAACTAACGTCAACAAGTAAAATGATACTAATTTGTTTTTTATCAATAATTTTTTTTACTTAGAAATATTTCTGTTGTTTCATTTAGATTTTCCCGGTGTTAGCCTGTTTCCTCTGCTATTTCGCAGCCCCATCAGAACTCTCGATAACAAAACAAAACATTTTTATTCAACACAAATTGTAAACATCTCTGCCCTCGTCCAAATTAGTCCATTACTTTATGAATAAGTTCGTGTTTGTCAGCCGTAATGTTTTCTCTATGAACACTTAACATACAAAGTGTTCCATTGTTGGCCTCAGCTGCGTTTTCATCCTTTTCATTGTGCTAAACGACCTTTCTGCTGTGCAGGTTGTTACTGGGAGCGATATGAATTCTTCGATGAATGGAAGGGAGTAGATCAGTGCACTCTAACAACTCAATGAGTCCATGTTTTAATTTGTTAACACATTGTTCCCTCCTTTTTGGACCACATCTCCAACCTGGTAATAACTTTAGCTTCCAAGTTTTCAATTTCATACACTCCATTTATTTTTACGATTTGGTTTTTCAATTCTACACAGTCATCTGCATCATTTGTACAGGATGAAGGCAAGACAGAAATCTTATTATTTTCTGCAGCAAACTAGCTCACTAGGGATGAAATGATTATTTATACCATATTTTGGACTTGATGTTTGATGAAAATATTCCTCCACAATTGAGCCACTAGCATTAGATCAAAATGTCTGCTGTATGCATTGTTTGGGAATAGTTAATTCTATGTTCAGCTTCTTCAACTGTTGAACGTTAGAAAATAGTTTTTCTGCTTTTTGTTGGTGTTCACAAAACACTTACTGTACAAGTTCCAGAACATGAGCATACACTTTTATGATATCAAATTCAACATCTCGGAGAGTTTGTTAGATTCTAGTAGTGTCAAGCTGAGTCAGATTAAATTAAATGTCATTGTGCTTGTGCATCTTGTGTTTTACCTGAAGCTGTAGTAGTGGCCAGGATACTTAACTGATCAAAAATGCATTCAAAGTTGTTGGAGAAAAATTCTAATGCATTTGTGTTTTACAGTCCAACGTGTTTCATATAGTAGTGACATATTTGTGAAAGACATCTTCTCTTTGCACTCTCACGGAAAAATAATATTGATAGCTTTGATTGTATCATTTGTGTTGCTATCTCAGGTAAAACAATTCAAGTCATTCACAACCAGATTGAGTTTATGGGCAGCACAATGGACAAACACAGCTTTTGGATACTTACATTTTATTGTAGCTTTCGCTTCTTGCCATCACAGAGCCCCCATCATATCCACCGTGACCATGTAGTTTCTCTAGATTCGAGCCAAACTTTGTACATTTATCAATGATAGCATTGGCAATGGAAGTAGCATCCAGTTCATATGGTCTTGCAAATCCAAAAAATTCCTCTCAGATAATATGTTTAATGTTGTTGTGTTGACAAAACATACACCAAGTGATAATGGCTCCTTTCCAGATATGTCAGCATTTCCATCAGCAATTATTGAAAATCCAAAAATTGTTTTCCAATGGACTTCCCTGATAATTTCTTTACAGAGACCAATTAGTTCATTTTCTACATGGCTCCTGATCCAATACAAAAATAAAAAAGGCTATGAACGTTTCCAGTTTCGCTTCATTTATCACAAAGCGACATCACATGTACAACAAAATAGAATGGTTGACAATATTAGATACAATGCCTTTTGATTCTGTTCAACGTCCCACTTCAAAGCTCTGTCCAGTTGACACAATGTTCATTTCTGGTTTTTAACTGATGGCCGAATAGTTAGTTGTATCCACCTGCACATTTATGTACTATGCGCTAAGATGACTTCTTGCACTTTCATGAAAGCCTTTATACCTTGTAAAAGGGGCCATGATGAAGGCTCCCTGTTACACAATGAACTGGCTGTGAGAAAATTGTTCAATATTTACAAATTGCTCCTTTTAGGTGTGGAGAATAACTAAGCCATGTTGCATATGGATTTAGCAACACAGGATGGAAGTTCCATGCTCTTTATGCATCTTTTTAAATAGTAATTTTCAAGAAACTAGTCACTTTTTACAAGTAGGCCGTGTTTAAGATTGCCTGTTAGTTCCATTGACAAATTAACATGCAATCCAATATCATCAGAATGATTGGCTTAATCTCATTTAACTGCTGTTGTTAAATCTGGACCAGAGATGGTGCAGCTTTGTTCTAAAGTTCTTGCCTTCTTCCCTGGTGTTTGTAATTTCCACTTTGCTAAAAACTTCCTGGTGTCCATTTTCAAAAAATGAGGATTAAAAAAATATCTAAAGCAAATACAAATATAAACCGCACTTGACTGGACTGGGTCACTCGGCTATTGGATGGGGATTGCTTCGCCAATTCTTATAGCCTAGAGGGATCTGAAAGTGGCTGCTAGCATTTAGTTTGATTAACCAATAAGAAACACTCAGTTTTGAAAGCCACCTGTACGTACGTACGTATGACGAGATGCCGAATGGAACGAATTCTAAGTTTCGGTAAATATAACATTTTAGAACTCAAAAGTAGCAGTCGTCGAACAGGTTTTGGCGCGAGACAGATCGACATTTGAATCGATATGAGAAAGAGTTGTCAGCGGTTCGCCAAAAATAAACAGGGCAAAAAGGGTTGGCTGAGCGGAAGAACCGGTGTAAGCGCAATTAATGCTGCTGAATTTTTGTTGCTTGTTTAATATTCCAGAATAACAAGAACATCAGATTTACGAATTCCTTGCATCGCTTTCTGCTATCGCGAAAGTCGTCTTTGGACAAGCGGAAACAAGAAAGAAAGAAAATTTAACGTACTGGTGATGCAATTTCCTGAAGATCGCCAGTCCTGCCAGGTACCCGGTGGAGTTTCTCTGTAGGTTGAGCGTCGCTCGCGCGGTGGGGAGGGGGACGTAACTCGGCTCGTCCTGGCGCCCGGTGACAGCTGTTCGCGGGTAATAGTGCGAGCCGGTCTCTCGTCCAGTCACCGGGAAACGTCTGCGACGCCGAAGACGAGGATTTCTTCGGACCAGCGGACTGCTGCGTTACTGTGGCAACCACCCCACCACCGTTATCGCCTTTTCAGTGTCGGGAGGGGCCAGGAGCGGTAATCTTACCACGTGAAACCTGGTCGGAGGGGGGGAGGGGACAAAAGGAAAACTGTTCAGAGACTGGCGGGGTGTGTGTGTGTGTGGTTTGGTCTGCGGATTCGTCTCTGTTATCTCTGGATGTGCGGGATAAGCTGAAGATGCCTGGCTGGCGTCCGGGATGAGGTCGAGGAGACGGAGGTCTTTCCCAAAAGCGACAAGACTTCTCGTATACGGAGAAGCAAAGGTAAAACAAATGCACGAAATGATTCTAAACATTTGAAAATGCAAATTAATGTTGTTGTTTTTTTTTTACAAAAATGAATAATTCAAGTTTAAAAATTTTAATAAATAAATGTCTAAACCTGACTTAATTTGGTATTTAAATAAATTATTAATAACAAATAAAATGGACCACAAAATGAGCAATTAAACAGACAACAAATTCGAGACGAAACTATCATTATAATATTCTGCTTACCTATGCCACTTCTGTTTATGATTTGGTTTCATCACTGTAATACCAAGCGCATACTGTGTGTAAAATGTAGAGAGAGGCCCACACGTCATTACGCACAACTATGACGTCGGCGGAACCGGTTGCAGTCGTCTGGACGGAATTATGGGACCAAAGTATGGAGAAATTAAAGCTGCTTATTAATTTGAAGCAAGCAAAACAACAAAAACGGGTTAAAGCCGGTTTTCTTTTTTATTTTTTAAGTACCCATCTGAATAAACAATTGAATCTTTCAGACATTTTAACGAAATAATTACAGGGGGGGTGTGGTGTTTTTAAAGCCTGAAGTCTTTAGCCCACCGCTAAACAGATAAATGGCGCGTCACGGATGCGTTTCCCAGCCAACGCTTTTCTCTCTCTCTCAGAACCACTGTGGAGAAGAAGCCGACCCCCTTCTTTTTTTATTTTATATAAAAAATATATATATATTCGTGGATGCGGCACACGATTAATATCGTTCCGAGAGTCCGAGTTTGTTTTTTAATGACTACAATTAGATCTCGCTACCGGGAAATCTCCTTTGCGGCGAGATTAAAATAGCGGCGACGGGGCGATAAGCGATAACTGACTGGCTGGTTAATTCCTAACGGTGCCAGGAGGGCGAGCCGTGTCTGTGAATGCTGATAATGAAACGCCACTGGATTTTAGAGCTCGGGCTCGGAGGACAATGGACACGCGTGCGTACTGATATATAATAAACTCGTGGGCTCGGCCAGGGAGACTCCCTTCTACCCTCTGCTTTAACCGGAATTTTTTTTTTAAAAAAAAAGGGGGCCAAAACAAACTCGGGGCCATTCTTTTCCTTTGTCTATAAACCTACCCGCCCCGCAAAAAGCGCAGTGAATAATATCTGGGTTTAGCAAAATCTAATTCTTCACGGAACCCTCTGGGAAACTCTATTAACTAATGGATTATTTTTTTAAAATATGATTATTTGATCTTAAAAAACAAACAAAACAAATAAGTTGAGAAGTTCTCCTTGTCGACGGAACGATCAGACAATCAGACAGAAGCAAAGTTGCTGCTTTATACAATAGGATGGCCATTATTTGATCAGTCCCGTACTTTCCACATGTATCATAGTTGTGCGAGATATCGCGGAGTATGGCGGTCACGTGGCTACTGACGTCACTATCTTTTCTAATCTCACGTAAAACAAAAACAAGATGGCAGTTTCCTAATTGTCGATGTGGGAGCATATCTACTTATTTCTTGTACGCATTTGATAATTTGTGGAAAGTAATGGGGAGACATTCATTTATTGGCGATAAATATTATTATTGCAAACGATAATTTAGAGCTGTGGAATTAGATTTTCCTTAAATGGGCGGGTCGCTAGGTAATGTACCGTATTTATGCGAATATAAGACGCACCCGAGTATAAGACGCACCCTCCCCCCCCAAAGAAAAACTCGCCCAAAATTTGGTACAAAATTTTTTTTCAATGACAATTGAAGCTCCAGCGTGCAACAAACGTCTTCTTTTTTTCAAACAAGACGCCATGTTTAAACTATTTATTGATTGGAGAAAGTAAAATATGAATTAAAATACGGACCACACACAACACATTATTTATACAAATATGAATTAAATAAAAATATAGACTATATACAAGACAATATTTGTACAACAAGCTTGTCAGTCATAATATAATAAGTTAATAAGGCAGCATATGAAGCACATAAAAACCCATCAAAGTCACAGTCATCATCTGATAATCCAGTAGTCTTCCCCATTCTTCCTGTGTTAGTTTCTCGTCTGTATCCCAGCAGGTGAGTATGTCTGGTTCATCTACATCTTTGTCTTCCTCGTCTTTCCACAGGTCGTCTTCAGCACCATCTATCTTGTTGCTTATACCAATCTTCACGAAGCTCTTAATCACCATCTCTGCTGGAATATCTTCCCATACACTCCTCACCCATGAAGTCACCAGAGCTAACCCAGGCTTCTTGAGGTTTCTTCCAGCTGTCAGTTCCTTGTCATCTGATGACATCCATGTCATCCACTTCTGTCTCACTCTGTCGTTGAAAGGCTTATTCAGGACGACATCTAAGGGTTGCAGAATTGAGGTCAGCCCGCCTGGTATCATAGCCTGTGATGTGTGGATGGTCTTGAGTCTATCTTTGACCTTTCCATAATGTGAGCTCGGAACTAATCCCAAACTAGCAGTGATTTCTTCTTGAGGAGTGAGCCTGGCTGTCTGTTCCAAACTTGGTTCAGCCACAGACGTACATGATCTTCATCCATCCAGCCCTTGGCATGACAGTGGACAAGAACACCTGGTGGAAACTTCTCTCCCTTGGGAATGGTCTTGCGTTTGAAGATCACCATAGGCTTGAGTTTGGTACCATCAACCATGCAGGATAGGACGACTGTGAAGTGAGTTCTCTCATTGGACTATTGTTCTTATCTGGATGGTTTTCTTTCCTTTACTGTCTATGGTTCTGTTGCCTGATAGGTCCAAGAACAAGGGTGTTTCATCCATGTTGCCTATCTGTTGTAGATCAAAGTTGTATTTCTTTCTGAGATTGAGTATGGAGCTGTGGAAAGAAGTGATCCTCTCATCTAGGTCTTGTGGTAGCTTCTGTGAAATCTTTGTTCTCTGACGTAGGCTGAGTCCATGCCTGTTCATGAACCTCTGTGTCCATCCATTAGAAGCCTTGAAGTTTGGGTCTTGACAGAACTTGGTAGCCTGTAGTCTTGGCCTTCAACCCTCTACAAGCTCTTTTGCTCTTAGGTAGTTGCATCAGTTCGTCTTTCTGTTCTCTCCCATCTCTCACATTCTTCTCTGAAACCCCATATTCCCGACCTGCAGCCCTATCACCATTTGACTCAGCAAACTCAACAACTTTCAGTTTGAAGGAAGCACCACAGGAACATCGTTTTAGCTTCATACTCAGAGTAGCCATCACGAATATAATAAATATTTGAAAATCTTACCCTTATATCTTATATAGTTGAGTGTGTTATTATAAGCAGTCTGTCTAAACGGCTCCCGGACACTCGGCCGACGGACAAATGGCCGACGAACACTAATGCAAATATCTTATTTTTATATTTGTCGCCCGACTGGAGCTACACTATCTGTAAAGAAAATTAAAAATTGAATATTCATCGGCCAAATATCTGTTCGGCCGAGTGTCCGGCCAAGGGTTAAACAGTCTGGCGGTCACTCCGTACATCAAAGGTATTCCACAGTGTGTGTATCAGTCTGTATGTTTGGATTCTTAATTAAGGCAGTGAGTAATTAGTCACAGAGGATCAAAGAACCATGAGTATACATGAAACACCTGTGAAAACTTGAATATGTGACCAATTAAACTGATTCATAATAATTATGATGTAATAAATCATAATGATTAACAAAAAGATCGATCACATGCATTTAGATTATATTATGTTGTTTTATTCCGCATAAATTCCCGTATTTGTTACCGCGCACATAATGAGGGTGAGACAGGTCGACATGGCAAGATGGCGAACATCAGCTGCAATCGTCCCTGTCGAAAAATTATTTCTGAAACATTTTGACAGTTAGAATGAAGTAACCTTGGATAATTTTGTGTCATAACTCGTTACGGCGATAATTATGGATAGAACGTTATTGAAATAGCCCTAGGAAGGTACATATCAGCGCCAAAGCTAACGAATATGGCGATCACGGGCTTTCACACAAGTACCGGTATGTCCCCCGAATGGTTTCAGCTGGTCATGCGACTTAGCCTCGAGTATAAGTCGCAACCCCCCCCCCATTTTCGGACTGATTTTCTGGTACAAAAGAGTGCGACTTATATTCGAATAAATACGGTAATTAGAATTTCTTCAAGTGACCTCACACCCCCCCCAACAGAACCAAAGTTCTTCAACCACACTGCGCCGGAAGCAAGATTCTCCTTCGCGCCGGAAGCAGGATTCTCCTTCGCGCCGGAAGCAGGATTCTCCTTCATATAGACTCCAAAATCCGAGCGTGGCACGACAGCAGTTTGCTCATTTATTCCCGGTGGTGAAACGCGATCAAGAACTACAATAAAAGCGATGTAATAAAGGGATATTTATCCCAAACCACGACGTCGTTTGTTACTTAGTCTTGCAGCAGCGAGACTGGAGAAAACGCAAAGGAACCTGTCGTTATAACATCGCAGTCCTTTAGTTCCGTGGTCAGTTCCGCCTCGGAGCTCATAAGTCCTGTTCCATTGTTTTTTTTTAATGTATTGGTTATTTGGTTTAACCTCGAGATATTAAAGAAAAAGGGGGGAAACAGTTTTGGGTTTATTTCTTAATAATTTAACTGAAAAAAAAAATAATAAATAAATACTGGATACTATTCCGATTTCCAGAAAACGAGAAATAAGAGGTCATATTTCCGTGGTTTTCAACCGGTTCCATCCTCTTCCGCATCTTGGAAATTCGGCGAACGCAGATAATGGCGTCGACTGTCTCGTCGGGGTGACGGGGAGACTCGAGACGGGACCGTTTCCGGTTATCGCTGAATATAAAATTCGGCGATCTTTTCCCGGGGCTGCGGAGAATGTTCAGAAATTTCAGTAGGGTATAAACGCGGACATACTGCCAATTGCGTTCGTCCTAAGGGGGGTTATCGACCTTCAACGAGGCTGCTTATTATCCCCACTCAGACTCTTGAGTTTACAATGGCACAGATCGACTACTTGGCAGACCTTCTCTGCAAATCAGCGCCATTACCGTAATTGATTACCCCTTTGTGCGAACGTCCATGACCTTTCCTGTTATTACTCCATTTTCCTTTCCCTCTCCGCGGTCCGCGTTCGCGGAGAACCAGGAGCGAATTAACCGGCTGGACCTGCCTGCCGCTGATCGTGACAGCCTCGTATTAGCCCGGCCGCGATCGACGCGTACGCTTTCAGTCCCCCTGGCGACGTGAACTTGAGAACAGCGCGCGATGTCTGACGATTCCAATGGCCGGTTGAACGCCTCTCTGTCGTGTTCACGCTTTGCGCATGCGTGCGTTGGAACGCGATTCCTTGTTTCTTTTTCCAAAATTCGCCAATTCTATTAAAGGGCAATGACAAGTTGTTTTTTTTTTTTTTAATGTGGAAACGCTCTGTATGGCGATATATATGGCAATACGAGCAGGTATTTCTCAGTCCAATATATAACGGTAAAAAATAAAAAAAAATTAAGAGTAAAAACAAAAACAATTATAATTAACGTAATGTTTTTACTTGTAGATGAGTTCAGGATCTATATCGCTAGTTATGGACAGGAAGAACTACGACGTAAAGCAACCTATAGTGCAGCTTTAACGGCTGTCGTAATGGACCGACACACACAAACCAGCAACCTATAGTGCAGCATTTTACGGCTGTCGTAATGGACCGACACACACAAACCAGCAACCTATAGTGCAGCTTTTTACGGCTGTCGTAATGGACCGAGACACGCAAACCAGCAACCTATAGTGCAGCTTTTTACGGCTGTCGTAATGGACCGAGACACGCAAACCAGCAACCTATAGTGAAGCTTTTTACGGCTGTCGTAAGGACCGACACACACAAACCAGCAACCTATAGTGCAGCTTTTTACGGCTGTCGTAATGGACCGACACACACAAACCAGCAACCTATAGTGCAGCTTTTTTCGGCTGTCGTAATGGACCGAGACACGCAAACCAGCAACCTATAGTGCAGCTTTTTACGGCTGTCGTAATGGACCGAGACACGCAAACCAGCAACCTATAGTGAAGCTTTTTACGGCTGTCGTAAGGATCGACACACACAAACCAGCAACCTATAGTGCAGCTTTTTACGGCTGTCGTAATGGACCGAGACACGCAAACCAGCAACCTATAGTGCAGCTTTTTACGGCTGTCGTAATGGACCGACACACGCAAACCAGCAACCTATAGTGAAGCTTTTTACGGCTGTCGTAATAGACCGAGACACGCAAACCAGCAACCTATAGTGAAGCTTTTTACGGCTGTCGTAAGGACCGACACACACAAACCAGCAACCTATAGTGCAGCTTTTTACGGCTGTCGTAATGGACCGAGACACACAAACCAGCAACCTATAGTGCAGCTTTTTACGGCTGTCGTAATGGACCGAGACACGCAAACCAGCAACCTATAGTGCAGCTTTAACGGCTGTCGTAATGGACCGACACACACAAACCAGCAACCTATAGTGCAGCTTTTTACGGCTGTCGTAATGGACCGAGACACACAAACCAGCAACCTATAGTGCAGCTTTTTACGGCTGTCGTAATGGACAGAGACACGCAAACCAGCAACCTATAGTGAAGCTTTTTACGGCTGTCGTAATGGACCGAGACACACAAACCAGCAACCTATAGTGCAGCTTTTTACGGCTGTCGTAATGGACCGAGACACACAAACCAGCAACCTATAGTGCAGCTTTTTACGGCTGTCGTAATGGACCGAGACACACAAACCAGCAACCTATAGTGCAGCTTTAACGGCTGTCGTAATGGACCGAGACACAAGCCTAACATGGCGTTTATTTGACATTAAATACTGTCTTTTGGTTCTGCTTCGATTCCCATCCTGTATAAGGATATTTTTTAAATGAAATCCTTTATAATTATGACGATTACTTTTTTGTATATTCTGGAAGTTTCGGTTTCATAACGGCCAATAGAATATCTTTTTTTTTAAAAAAAAAAGGAAAAAAAGAAGATAATTAATTTGCGAAAGGAAAAGAAATCTGTCCGACAAACTTCACCACGTGACGATGTTTGCATAGTGAAATGACAAACTGAAAAGGACTACGAATAGAGGCCATTTAAAAAACTGTAAAACTGACACCGGAACCGTGTTCAGTGTTAAAATTCACACATTGTAGCTTTTAAGTAACTGTTATACATCAGCTGTAACAATGAGACGTAAATATTCAATACAGATGCTAAGTTACTCGTGGTGATTCTCCCTGACAAAAAAAAAAAAAAACACAACTTCCTTATTGCTTTCTTTCCATATTTTTATTATCGCCAACGTCCGACCTTTATCAAGTACACAGTGCGGACGTATACATATGGAATTAGATACAAAGTTAATGCGATCTATCACAATGAACTATAGTAGGCGATTTCATGTATAGTTCGATACTCCGATTTCTCTGACGCGGGCTGACTACTGCAGCAAGGGAGATAATTTACTTCGTCTATTTTTTTTTTGTTTTTTTTCCTCCGCGATTCCCGTTTGCTTTCTTGCCACAGCCCAGCTTTTCCATAATTTCCTCTTGATTTACTTCCCCCATTATACTCAAGTATACTACCGAAAAAGGGTAAATTCCAAGTATCTTCGGGTTACGATTTCAAATTTTATATAGCACGCAAGACGAATTGATTTACCCATCAGTTCTCGAATGAAGATCGGCCAGGCGATGTGGCTCAGTGGTGAGTGCGTTGGCTTCAGGACTTAAGGGTCCTGGGTTCAATCCCCGCTGCTGGCGCATTGTTGTTACCTTGAGCGAGGTACTCTACTGGCATGGCTCAGTGGTGAGTGTGTTGGCTTCAGGACCTAAAAGTCCTGGGTTCAATCCCCGCTGCTGGCGCATTGTTGTTACCCTTGAGCGAGGTACTCTACTGGCATGGCTCAGGGGTGAGTGTGTTGGCTTCAGGACCTAAGGGTCCTGGGTTCAATCCCCGCTGCTGGCGCATTGTTGTTACCCTTGAGCGAGGTACTCTATTGGCATGGCTCAGTGGTGAGTGTGTTGGCTTCAGGACCTAAACGTCCTGGGTTCAATTCCCGCTGCTGGCGCATTGTTGTTACCTTGAGCGAGGTACTCTACTGGCATGGCTCAGTGGTGAGTGTGTTGGCTTCAGGACCTAAAAGTCCTGGGTTCAATCCCCGCTGCTGGCGCATTGTTGTGACGCTTGAGCGAGGTACTCTATTGGCATGGCTCAGTGGTGAGTGTGTTGGCTTCAGGACCTAAGAGTCCTGGGTTCAATCCCCGCTGCTGGCGCATTGTTGTGACCCTTGAGCGAGGTACTCTACTGGCATGGCTCAGGGGTGAGTGTGTTGGCTTCAGGACCTAAGAGTCCTGGGTTCAATCCACGCTGCTGGCGCATTGTTGTGACCCTTGAGTGAGGTACTTTACTGGCATGGCTCCAGTTACTGCTGGGGAGTGCGGCCTGTGGAGGCGCTCAGACAGAGGAACCAAGAGCTGGGGACGCCCTATAGCCGTGACAGAGGCAAGTCTCCTATGACAAGGAAAAGTCAGAAGAATAAACCGCTGCTGAAGACGGATGCGCTGGGCCAGAGTGCGCCTAACGACGGTGCAAGGCATCCCACTCTTATGAGTGATCGAAGAAGAAATAAGTTCTAATTTTGGAATTCTCACTGTCAACGTCAAATGGTTTTCGTGTCCCTCCCTTCCACCATAAAACACAAGGTAATAAACCAACCCATACTGTTAAACAGTTTATTACATAATTTCCAAACCTGACTTCGACTTTCTACGGTACCTGAAAAATTCATATCTTCTTTTCTGTCAGCTGTAGAGGAAAAAAATTAATAATTCATCACTAGTACGTCAGATTTATTTCAATTGCGCGTTTACCTAATGATCTGTCTGCTCACTTCTCAGATACATTAGGTTAATATCCCGTCTGGCTCTGCGTCCTTGGAGACCCGCTGTTCTTTGGCAGATATGTGGAATTCCATTAAGAACAGGTTTCTGACTGAAATAGTTAGCGTGATAGAAGAGCAGTTAAGGCTCTAAGCGAGACAAAATCGTTTAAGCGGTTAATGAAGGATACCAGATCTGACTCCAGGCTAGAATGAGGTGAACGAATTGCAAAGTTTTTTTTTTTTTTTTAACTGTTGGTTCTGTTAAGTAACAGAACGAAGTCGTGGGATCTATTTATCGAAATTACCATCTTGGAGGTGACTCTAAGTTAATAAACCAAAATGTCCAGGCTCGATATGATGTCTTTGGCGGAGTCGGGGAACGGCAAAATGTTTCACAAAATTGTTTAAAGATGAAAGGGAAGTAACTTTAGTGCCACAAAACCACTAGATACTCTAAAAAGACCTCGACATTCGAGCTGACACCGGCAAATAACAGCTAAAGGGTTTTGAAATTATTTACTTATATGACAAACTGCGGTTGAAAGAACTTAAATGGTCACCCATCGATAATGGGAATAAGTTAACTGGAATTAACAGACAGCGTTATCAGAACTGCTACCTTAATGCGCATGTCTGTTGCTTTTTGTGGTCTTCCTGACAGGAGAGTGATGAAATTCGCAATATCTGTTCTAAACTAATTACAATTCTCATTTGTTTTTTTGTTTTTAAAAAAAAAATTAACCTTGAAATTGGCAATACAGAGACTGTTTGTTACAGAAAATGTGTTCCGTTATGGAGTAAATTAAGTCTGCTCGTCGACAGGCCGCAGAACTCCTCCAACAAAAACCAATAATGTTTTCTTTTTCTTCTATCCGTGTGGCATAACTACAGATGTAATAATGTTGCTGTCACGTGATTCGGCCGGGAGGAGGGAGGCAGAGGGATGGGGGGAGCCAAGAAACGTTAAAAACAAGGAGCGAAAAACCGTCAGAGGTGCGAGATTACTTCTGGCGATAGAAAACCTTAGAACTAACGGTGACAACAGGGGGGGGGTAATCTTCAAACAAGAAATTCATCGGTCAGTTCGATTACTACTGCTACAGATGATAATGACGAAGGTTGTGACAAGACAGAAGTGGCAGCTGGAATATCAGTAGCTAGACGTTTTGCTGGAGTATACGTTCAAAACAAGTATGGATCTACGGATACACGTCAGGTGTTCATCCATCCAAGGCGAAACGATTCAAATAGACGTTGATGGAGGTCAGTCAGCGCCGGATACATTTTGGGGGGGGTCTACCAATCACCCACCCATATTAATGGTTCTATGACCGTCTGTCTAAACCCTGAAACTTCGAGTCTACACCAAGTTCGAAGAACCCTCTTCTAAATGTTTCTGTCATCTAGAAACTTTTAAAAATATTTTTTTCCTAAAAATTAAATACTATTACTGCGTGGAAAAGGTAGTTAGTTACTGCTTAAACAAAACCGAAAACGAGATAAAGATATTATATTCTCAAAATTTACCATAAATGTTCTTGATTAGAGTGAAAGCAAATTCTGTACCAAAATACCTTGCTAAGCGTCAGACAAAGGAGGTAGGGGAGATAATTCACTGATAACCAAGATGCCTGGAGAGCGGATGCGAAAGTAGAAACCTTAGATATTCAAATAGTAATTCATAAAAAGGCCTTTCTTCTTTTTTTTTTTTTCTTTCTTCAAACTTTATAATTTACCAGAACTGACTTCTTTGTACAAAAGTGTTTAGGATAACAGCTGCCTTTATTTCTTAATCGATGCAAAGCCGTCATGAATAATGTCCGAGTGTCTGGACAGTGAGCGAGAAGTCAAGGGGGACAACCACATTGGAAAATCTTGGGCAAATCAGCTTTAGTACCTGTTTAGAAAACTCGGATAATTTACCGTTCAAAGCAGTTTTTTTTTTTTTGTCTTTTAAAACAGAAGGTGCGCACTTTAGATAATAAGTGTAGTCGGTATTTTTCAAACGGGTGGACAGTCACGTGGAGCGAGACTTCCGCCGCGGTGGGAGCAGCGCGATTTTCCGCAGCAACAAAAGGCACCAAATACTTCCGGCTGAGATCGAGGGAAGTAGTGGGGAAATTAACTCTGATAATGATGAAGGTAATTTTCATTCGTAAGAAGAAATGGGGGGGGGCAACAACAAAAAAAAAAAAAAACGCATTTGAAGCGAGGTTGTCGGTGATGGGAACAAACGGAAATAAATACGGCTGAGAACCGGAGCCGGAAGTTCGGACATCCCACCGGATGAGGCTGCTGTGAACGCATGCGCGCGCCCGTCACAGAAACTTTCGTTCATTTCCCTTTAAAGCCGTAGGTCCAGTGACGACTGACGGTAGTCGCAATCATCATCATCATCATCATCATCGCATCATCATCATCATCATCATCATCATCATCATCATCGTCATCGTGGCTCCGAACAGCGGTCTACTAGTGAACTACACAAATCCTCGATCAAAAATCAACAATAAAAACCATTATCCTACGGCGCATGCGCGTCTCGATATCACTTAGCGATAAGTCGTGAAAAGTGTACCACGGTTGCGCAGGTCACCCATCCCCCCCCAAACCTACCCAAGCTGTGATAAATAGCAATGGCTACAGGGGTCGTGCAATCCGTGTTTATTAAATTTGGTTTCGTTCAGCCAAACTGAGACAGTGACGAGAAGAGCGCGGCGGGACTGACTGTATGCTTTAGTGAGCATGTGTTTCAAAGATGGCGGACCATTTGTCTGGTCTTGTAAGATGGCTAAGCGAGGGTCCGGAAGTGTCCGAAGTCATGTGATTGTAGAAAGCTTCGAATAAACGTCTTACAAGAATATTTACTATTACGTACTCGGCGAGAAAAGAAAAGTAATTAATAGTTAATATTTTAAAATAGACTACCGTAAAATATCGAGTTTATAAAGGACAAACTGACCGAAAATGTTTTTAAAATTAGACTTTATATTGGACGAAGACAGTAAGTGCGTGTATTTTTAATTGACTTCCTCCTATCGTTGTGAAATTTAGTGTTAAGTTTTAAACTGCATAAAACACGAAATTTTCTCTAGTATAATCTACAGTAAACATCATATATGAGTATCAATGATAGATTCTTAGCAAATTAACGGTCTTCGCAAAAAGCAAAATGGCAATGGATAGGGAAGGTGGAGATGTAATCAAATGGTATGATAATGCTGAGTGGTAGAAAGTGGCCGGGGTAAACAGACAGACTGTCAGGTTCCGTGAATGTTTCTAACGCCATTAGCTGCTTTCTGCACGGTTCTCGAAGATGTATAATGTGCTAGCAACTCTCTCCCACACGTGTCCACCACCCACTCATCCCTTCCTCTCCACCGATTCGATAAAACGACACGATAACAAAGTTAATTTCTATCTGCGCTGTGTTGACGCGGACCTTCTGCGCACAGGCGGCGAGTCTGACCGGATTATGTTTGGTTAGCATATTACTCCCAAACTCCCTCATTACAGTCTACGTCCGTCTCTCTCTCTCTCTCTCTCTGAAGATCCTCGTGACATTTCTCTTTGTCTTCATCCAACAATCAGCCGCCTCAACGCGGAACTGCGTGGGCGAGGACGACTAATTGTTTTAGTTTCTTATATTTCTATTTTCTTTATTCATTTAGCCAGCTATTTTGGCTTAGTTACGAGAGCGACATTTTAATATAACCGCTCACTGTTTGCATTATTTCAGACTTACGTCAGTTCTAGGTCGCCTTCCGCAGTCGCAGCCTCGCTCTGGTCAGAGTCCTATTTAAAATCATTAGCCCAAGACTTACGTCAGATCTAGGTCGCCTTCCACAGTCGCAGCCTCGCTCTGGTCAGAGTCCTATTTAAAATCATTAGCCCAAGACTTACGTCAGTTCTAGGTCGCCTTCCGCAGTTGCAGCCTCGCTCTGGTCAGAGTCCTATTTAAAATCATTAGCCCAAGACTTACGTCAGTTCTAGGTCGGCTTCCGCAGTCGCAGCCTCGCTCTGGTCAGAGTCCTATTTAAAATCATTAGCCCAAGACTTACGTCAGTTCTAGGTCGCCTTCCGCAGTCGCAGCCTCGCTCTGGTCAGAGTCCTATTTAAAATCATTAGCCCAAGTACTTAAGTCAGTTCTAGGTCGCCTTCCGCATCGCAGCCTCGCTCTGGTCAGAGTCCTATTTAAAATCATTAGCCCAAGACTTACGTCAGTTCTAGGTCGCCTTCCGCAGTCGCAGCCTCGCTCTGGTCAGAGTCCTATTTAAAACCATTAGCCCCCAGTTCTAGGTCACCTTCCCACAGTCGCAGCCTCGCTCTGGTCAGAGTCCTATTTAAAACCATTAGCCCCCAGTTCTAGGTCACCTTCCCACAGTCGCAGCCTCGCTCTGGTCAGAGTCCTATTTAAAACCATTAGCCCCCAGTTCTAGGTCACCTTCCCACAGTCGCAGCCTCGCTCTGGTCAGAGTCCTATTTAAATCATTAGCCCCCAGTTCTAGGTCGCCTTCCACAGTCGCAGCCTCGCTCTGGTCAGAGTCCTATTTAAAATCATTAGCCCAAGACTTACGTCAGTTCTAGGTCGCCTTCCGCAGTCGCAGCCTCGCTCTGGTCAGAGTCCTATTTAAAATCATTAGCCCAAGACTTACGTCAGTTCTAGGTCGCCTTCCCGCAGTCGCAGCCTCGCTCTGGTCAGAGTCCTATTTAAAAAATCATTAGCCCAAGACTTTACGTCAGTTCTAGGTCGCCTTCCGCAGTCGCAGCCTCGCTCTGGTCAGAGTCCTATTTAAAATCATTAGCCCCCAGTTCTAGGTCACCTTCCCCACAGTCGCAGCCTCGCTCTGGTCAGAGTCCTATTTAAAATCATTAGCCCCCAGTTCTAGGTCGCCTTCCACAGTCGCAGCCTCGCTCTGGTCAGAGTCCTATTTAAAATCATTAGCCCAAGACTTACGTCAGTTCTAGGTCGGCTTCCGCAGTCGCAGCCTCGCTCTGGTCAGAGTCCTATTTAAAATCATTAGCCCAAGACTTACGTCAGTTCTAGGTCGCCTTCCGCAGTCGCAGCCTCGCTCTGGTCAGAGTCCTATTTAAAATCATTAGCCCAAGACTTACGTCAGTTCTAGGTCGCCTTCCGCAGTCGCAGCCTCGCTCTGGTCAGAGTCCTATTTAAAATCATTAGCCCCCAGTTCTAGGTCACCTTCCCACAGTCGCAGCCTCGCTCTGGTCAGAGTCCTATTTAAAATCATTAGCCCCCAGTTCTAGGTCGCCTTCCACAGTCGCAGCCTCGCTCTGGTCAGAGTCCTATTTAAAATCATTAGCCCCAGTTCTAGGTCACCTTCCGCAGTCGCAGCCTCGCTCTGGTCAGAGTTTTAAAATCATTAGCCTTTCTCAACAGAAACATACATACATACATTATTGTCCTCTCCCACTCCCACCCAGATCTTTCTCCCTTAATCTTTACACACACACACACACACACACACACACCCGACCCATTACCACTGTTTTTTTTCTCGTAACATTATTACTCATGTTCCCCCACAAATCATAGTCAACAGCCTGCCTTGTCGCGCAGGGGTCAGGTTCGTGAAAGAAGTCGGCGGATGAAATATAATTTACGTGCTGAGAAGTCGCGGAACCGCTCGGCACTGGAAAGCAGAACGTGTTCTGCCATTTCCACGTCCCTGCGTCTCTTTAACCAGGAGACTGAGCAGTAACATGAGTCAGTACCAGCTCGGTCTCTGGCTGGTGCTTGGTTTCGGTGCGTAACTACACTCAAGATTTGTTAAAGCCAACCGTCACACTGATTAAAAGGAAAGGGAAGAATTACACAGATTTTCTGGAAATAAAACTGATGGATTATGAGAACCCGCTTAGTGTTAAATCAATAATTCCAGATTATTCGCAAACCATCTCTTCTCTCTCTCGCTCTCTCTCTCCTCTCTCTCTGTGTACTGACATCATATCTCTCCCCCTCTCTCTCTCCCTCTCCCATCTCTCTCTCTCCCATCCTCTCTCTCTTTACTGACGTCAATCGCTCTCTCTCTCTCCTCTCTCTCTCTCTCTCTCTCTCTCTGTGGTACTGACATCATATCTCTCTCTCTCTCTCTCTCTACTCTCTCTCTCTCTCCTCTCTCTCTCTCCTCTCTCTCTCTCTCTGTCTGAATCATATCTCGCTCGCTCTCGCTCTCTCTCTCTCTCTCTCCCTCTATCTCTCTCCTGTGTACTGACATCATATCTCTCTCTCTCTCTCTCCATCTCTCTCTGTGACTGACATCATCTCTTCTATCTCTCTCTCTCTCTCTCTCTCTCTCTCTCTTCTCCTCTCTCTCTCTCTCTCTCTCTTTGTACTGACATCATATCTCTCTCTCTCTCCTCCTCCATCTCTCTCTGTGTACTGACATCAATCTCTCTCTCATCTCTCTCTCTCTCTGATGAACAGCGGAACGGGTAGCACGTCATCAGACTCACATTCTAGGTTGCTGCCGTGTGGTGATGGTGTGATGGGGAGAGTATTCGTGAGCTACTAAGAGACTATCCGAAGCTTGAGACGCTATCTAGAAGATTTTCCCCTCACTCTTGATGGGAGAGGGGTAGGCTGGATTTGTTACCGATCTGACGAACGAGGTTCTGAATATCATGGGTTCAGCTTTTAATGATTTATCTGATCGTATAGCGCAAAATCGTTTAGCTGAGTGCTGTAAAAAATAATTACTTACTTGTATTACCGTCTAGTTTCTTCTAGACCAGCTGGTGATTATTTTTAAAAAAAAAAAACAAAACAAAACAAACTAGTTCCTGAATTGTACTAGATTATTCGAAATTATAGTTCTATTGTAAGAAACGAAGAGTGAGGCTACCAAAAGCCTTCGTATAGAAAGATACGTTTGAAAGGCACAAATTTCACAAAAGGACAACGGGATTCTGTTGGTTCACACTTAATTTACTCCACAAATATATATTTTTGATAACTTTTCATCAGCGCCTTTTATTTTAAAGGAATTACAACTTGTGATACTTTCCAAACACGTATGGACGACATAGTAGCTTTTCTGACAAGGAGACCAAAAACAGTTTTCTGCGTCACGACTGTGCACGATGGTCTGTCCGCTGGCTGCACGCCTCTGACGTGGCGACTTTCCTACTGTCGCTTTAAAGGCGGTAAAATTCGAAAGATGGCGACCTCCGAAGTACTGATACAAAAGCAACTATTTTTAATTCACGTTAGATACTTTGAATAGTAATTATGCCATAGAAACCGAGTTATGATAGTTGTTGCATTCGCTTACTCTCCATCGGCTGTCGGTGACGCGTTTATAATAGATAAGTGACAGCTGGTGGTGACGTTTTTTAAAGTTCCGTCACGTGGAAAGAGGCCCCCCAAAGGTTAGCTAAATAACCCCGGACCCCTTTGCGATGGGGAAAAGAAAGCGCTTCTCGGTCCAGGCCTTGAACTGCTGAGGTTTGTGGGCAGAAGGAAAGACAGGAGCAGAAAGTTGCTTCAGAGTCTTAAAGTGTGAGAAAAGAAAGATGGCTGCCTGATAAGTACCGGAAGTCTGAACTGACTCGCAGTAACGGTGACTAGCTGAAGTCAGGTGCTCGTGGGTGGGAGGATCATATCTGCCGGCTATGCAAAGCAACCCGCTCTGTGGTAAGCCAGGGGCTGAAGACCGCCAGAAAGGGAGGCTCAACTATACACGATCTCTCACTCCCTCACGTTGTAATATCGTATTTAAATTTGTCATCGAAATTGAAAACCAAACTTAAGATCTAATTACGAGACGGTCTACAGTTTAGTGATATTCGATATATAGACACCTCACCAAGCAGTGCAGGGCTTGTATGGTACATTTATCCAGATGTTTATATTCTAGTTTGCTTTTATATCCTGCATGTTGAGGAAAGAAACCCAAAAATGACATTGTACATCCAACCTGTAATGTTGCAGTCAACTTCTCCAGAACTGAGCAACTCTGGAAACTGGCGAGAAAACCACTTCTCCCACTTAACCTGCGTACATCTTTGCACACAACTAATTACCATACCATTCCTTCTGTAAACTAACAACTCGTGTAGTGTAAGTTAGTTTAAGAATACCTCCGCATTTAACACAAAATGAGGGGTCTCGGGGCATGAGCATCGTTCTAGGAGGAAGGATGCGGATTGCCGCTGCTTCCCAGTAAATGTTATTCATTTCTAGGGTTCTGGGAAGATATTGTCAGACTGGCCAGTTCATGGAGAGAGCTCGTTCAGGTGTGCAACTCCACACGAGGATTGTCACCTTGCCAACCTTGCCAGAAGAAACTATTTTCAGTCATGATCTCTTCAAAATGACTTCCAAAGAGCAACCGACCATAGAATCTTGATACATATGTTACCTTATGTGTGCAATGGGAGACACAACATCGCAGATTAAGGTTGAACCGTTAGTATCATGTTCATCTCACCGAAGATTCTAGATTATGTTGGACATCAAGGATAAAAGGGATATGGCCTGGAGCTAACTGTGCCCTTATCTAGCATGATCTAGTTGGAGGAGGGATCCTGATGGCATCGACTTGCATGAACCGACCTTGTCGGCCTGTAGTCGCCCTTCTGGCCTAATGGCGAGGTGCCAATTTCATCTTTACAGATCACATCGCCTGCCCACATCAGGAAAACATTTTCGCTGCCGCACTTCGGGTCCACACCATCAGTCGCCCCCCTCAACCCCCACCCCACCCCGGTGCATCCTGACGATCTCTGAATCTAAATTCGGCTGGTCATCCTAGGCAGTCTGCCGCAGCATCCCTCGTCGCCCAAGTTGGTCCATACCATGACGCCTAAAGCTTTGTGTCGGCTCCACGATCCTCTGGCTTTAAAGTCTTTTTTTTTCCCCGGCGATGGCGGATCGTCCGTTGTTTTATGTTGTTTTTCTTTTTAATGGACCGGAGGGTTTAGACCGGTACGTAGCGGGTCTTCTCCAACCAGAATATGGACCTACCCACCATCCAAGCGCTGCAGACCCGCTGTTTATCTTCTGTGGAGATTACGTACGCCCACATCCCTGATTGACACCGGGGAAGCCTACGACGGAACTGACACGTGCACATTCAACCTCCCACCCAACTGCCAGACGTAATCATTATTCAATTTCCTGGGGGGAATATTTTGATGGAAAGAGAAAAGAAAAAGGTCTCGCGTGATCAGAATTCCAGCGCGAACGCCTTTCGCCAGCCATGTTTTCTAACAACCCTATGCTGATACAGAGGCAGGTTCGTCCGCCGATACGTTTGTCCTTATGGCTCACCAATGCAGAGGGGACTTTTCTAAGGTTTGAAAACTGGTGTGAGAAGGTTAAAGATGAATGATTTCTAATATTTCTATTTGTATGAAACGTATTTATAAGTTCTCTCTCGCTATAGCTCTCTCTCTCTCTCGATCTCCTCGCTCTCATCTCCTCTATCTCTCTCTCTCTCTCTCTCTCTCTCTCTCTCTCTCTCTCTCTCTATCTCTCTCTCTATCTCATTCTCTCTCATCCATCTCCATCTCTCTCTCCATCTCCATCTCTCCTCTCTCCTCTATCTCTCTCTCTCTCTCTCTCTCTCTCTCTCTCTCTCTCTCTCTCCTCTCTCTTTTTTAATTTGCGTAAATCGTACCAAACTGTGTACTTGTTCTCGTCAAGGTCATCCGCTCGGGAGAATTCTAAATCCTATCTACTCGTGTCACATCGCCTGAGGATGTTTTTACCTGGATCTTGAGCGGTTGGCCAGAAGAACCCTGTTTAAATAAAACAATAAAAATAAAAAAAAAAAAACGACTCTTTAATGTTGGCCCCGGGGGGGGGGCTGAAATCTTCGGGGTTTTGGACGATACCCGGAAAGGATTGGCTGAATAATACGGTAAACAAAGGCGTGTGATTTAAAGATGAATCGACTCAAGTTTGATTCTACATCTCACGTTGTTTAAACGTCTAGCCAAAAAGATAATTCGGTCAAGATTATCCAAGAAATCTACCAGGGCAATTCGGGTTATAGGGTGAGAGAAACCGGAGTATCCGGATAAACCAACCGATAGCGAAAGCACACTAGCTGAAATGTTATGGAAGCAACACGCACTACTATCTTGGGTGGGGGGGATACCAGGACTAATAATATAATAGATAATATAATAATAATATATAATAATAATAATAATAATAATAATAATAATAAATAATAATAATAATATGGGAAGAAACTGGAATGAAAAACCATATCTACTCGGAATTTTTTGTTCTTTTTTTTTTTTAAATGCCGTCCGTATTTAGAGGAGAAGGGCCAGTTCCCTCGAGTCTTCCAGCGTAGACCCGGACTCAGAGACAGTTGGACGAGTTACGCTACCTGGCGGTGAGTTCGGATTAGTGGAAAGTGTTAGAATGTCTCAAAATTAATACGGAATCCGTTGTGTGGGGAGGGGGAGACAACTCTGTTCCCAGCTCTGCTGAGAACAGAGAGAAATAGTTTGAGACGACGGGAGCAGAGGGTAAGCGAGTTCCGAACTGAGCGGCCTGCATTTTTTTTCCCTCTAAGTCCTCGCATCCCCTTCACTCGCAACCTTAAAAGGTGCAATTAGACAGACCCATGTTTTTCGGCACTGAATAAGTCACGTGATATTATCGGATAAATAAACAGATGTCGTTTGTTCCTTCTTCGCTTAGTCGCTGATATCTCGGAAAGAGATATAATCCCTTAAGATGTCCCATAGAGCCGGGGGGGCTGTCGATGC
>JACATO010002288.1:0-26783 GCA_018389105.1 Nautilus pompilius
ATCATTATAAACTTCAGTTGCAGCTTCTGATTCAGTTAACCTCGTCTTGCAGATAATATTTAGTTCTTTCCTGTTTGGATTCGTATTTTCGGATGTTAATTTTCAGCAACATTTGTAAATTTATCATAAATATATGTCTGAGTTGTTATATATAAATTATTAATTTTATCAGAATTTATATTAACCGTAAAACGAATGCTATTTAGCTCATTATCTACATAAGGTCTATTAACAGTATCCACGTTAGAAGTTGAAATAAATATATTATCTGCTTAATCTAGATGTTATATTCTATCTGTCACTTTTAATTTATTAACTTAATAAAACTGGAATGTTTTTCAAATATTTGTTGTTTGTAAATTTGTAGTTTTTATTATTCGTTTAGCAAATTTATTAAACATTTTTTAAACAAAATGACCACAAATGATACTGATTCTTTTTATAATTTTATATTAGCGATACAAAATATTGTTAAAGGAAAATTTCCTGGCAGACCAAGAAAATCAATGTAATAAACAATTTTATTACCTGTATACCTTACTAGACCAGTGGGTATCATGAGGTGAAACTGAAAAAAAGATATGAAGATCAAGATCACGTTTTGTTGCTCAAATGTATATTTGGTAAAGTCATTTAAAATATTTCAAAGATTTCCTCATAATTATCTGAATCAATGTACATTTATCTCTATTGCTGCCCCGTACAGCACCACCAATTCTGCCGACTACTCTGCAATGCTGCTTCTGTATCCAGAAGATTATGGTTTATAAAACAGAAAGGGATGCGATTTCATTCTATGGCCAGGTTAATTTGGTGAAGTCAGTATTGTCGAGCACCGACGAGATGTCGGGAAGCAACGGCTCAAACACTTTATTGTCTGAATTAACTAAGTACTGAGTCATTTTGTATAATTTTGTGGAATGGATGAACGGATGAGTCTTACGTCCGTCAATTTAATAACTAAATTATAGCATCAATTATTGGAATATCTCTTGATTTTGTATTCGGTCCAACAAATCCAGTCTATTTCTTTCCACTCTTGCAGACAACATTTTGTAAAACTGTTATTTTTTGTTTAGGTCTTTATCTGTATTGTGAACTAAACCTCACGTACAACATTCACCGCTTCTATACATATGAGCCACTACCATGATTAAGTTACAGACATTTATCAGCAGGTTCTGTACAAAGACGTGAGCCAGTCCTCCAAGAAAATAAGAGATATGGCGCGTCTACAGATGGAAAATAAGTTCTAGCATTTAGTATACTTGATACAATATCTTCAAGATTTGAAATAACATTTAATAGCGAGGCTTTGTATGTATTTATTAAAACTTTGGTTAAATTTATAGCCCTTTCTTGCTCAGAGTGATGTCATGACATTATCTACAATGTTTGGTAAATGTTCTTTGATTAAAATTACTGCCATAAAATAGATTAGGAAGTACACTCCCTAAAATCCTAAAATATGTTATAGGTACAGGCAGAAAGTCTCCTGATATGTATCACTTGTGACATGCTGCCTTTTAAAAAAATACCTTTATTTTTCTACTCTATATTTTATCTCAACATTATACGAATATAAGGAAAATCGTGACGTAATTGATCTTTTTTTTGTGTGTCATGCGAAAGTGGGGTGTGTGTGTTAGGTTGCATATGTGTGTATGGGATCTTTGTTCAATATCCAAATAGCTTTCCCGAATGTTCATCATCTTTTACTTTTGATGTTCGCCTATCGAAATTCTATCAAAAATATTCTGCTCAACCTATTCAGCACACATTTTTATTTTACAAAATATAAGAAAATATCGTTCAATTTATCACCACCTGATTGTACCCGTATCTTTATATTAGTTAAAACAACTACAAAAACCTATCTTATTGCAGGACAGTTTTCATTAAAAGCATCTATGAGCACCACATCAACCAATCTATTTTTTGTCCTTTCAGTGAATAAAGTTCTTTAAACTAAACAGATGACACTCGAGTACTGGATAGTACAACCCACAGTCAAAATTAGTGCTTAAGAGGCTTCAACCGAATAAGAGGTTTTATTAGCATAACTAATATTTTAGGTTCAAACATTTAAACTTTTACTTGGTGTACCTCAGACAACCGGTGTGAAGTATAAATAAGACAGATTTAAGTCAATTTTTCGCCGCTACGCTGTTTGCTTTAAAGATGGCTGAACGATCTCCTCTTGGTATCTAAACTATTTGATTCTTTATTTCATGAAGCAATTTTCATGTCCTCACTAAAATAAAAATTGTGAGTCAGAAGAATTCAAACAGTAAAGCTACTTCTGTGAATTTAATGGTCTATTAATTATGTAATCTCATCTTTCTTTATGTCCTCTACTAATATCTGCAGCTACTTTATTCGTGTCTTTACTCCGACACTAATTCCATCCCAGTGACTTATTTTATTCTGGTGGATAACTAATCCATGTTTCCATGGTGGATGCTTGATACGAACTGCAAATAATCAGCATAACGTTTGATAGATATGATTCATTTATCAATCTCAGTATATAAGAATGGAATTACAGTAAGGCCTCGATTTAACGGACTAATAGAGGGGGAGGTGTCTTTTAATCCCGGAAGTCCGTTAAATCCGGACGTTTACATACGATCTTATATATTGACCATATCTGATAACAACTTTTGTCTGGTTAAATCGGGGTTTTACTATAATGCATAAAATATTCACCGGATTATCAATAGGCAAGAACACAAGATAAAGTCATGAAGTTAAATACGGATGGAGTTCTGAAACTATTATGAGCAGGGAAACCAATTCTATAGTTAGAACGAATAACAACAATTGATTTCGAAGTAGCAGTATTAGCTTTAATGGTGATAACACTATAATTAAAATATTATCATTTTTTTTTAAAGAAATGAAAAAGAATAATACGTGTCAAGCTGAAAGAGCAGTTAGGTCCTTTTTAAAATAAAAATTCGTGTTGGATAAAAATCTACTATCGTCTTTGTAGTTTGTGATGATGATGAGAGAAAACGATAAGAGTTTTTAGATGTCATTAAATCCTCACTTTATTGTTCTTCTCTACTATAATGACTATGCCATTTATAATGTTTGAGGAATTAATATTATCTCCAAAATTCTATAATAAAATTGATCATTATTTGAAATTCTTCTGTATAAACGTTTTCATCAGCAGCTTTGGCAGATTCTAAAGGTAAATTGAATCTTTCGAGTATCTAATTTGGATATGAGGGTAGAAACAACATCTTGCATAAACTACGGTTGCTTTATACTTTAAAATCTAAATTGTGATGATCGACATAAATCTTTTACTGGACTTTTAATAGTTCTTTTATGCCTTAGGTCAAGGTCGATATCTTTGCTCCATTTAGAATTGTTACTGAACATAATGTATTTTGTGCAGTCACCGTCTTGTTAAATAGTCGAACTGTATATTAAAATAAAGTTTTTGTTATATGGAAAGATTAAAGTGAAACAAAACAAAGGTACTTTTATTGAAGAGAATATTAAAAGTTGTGTTATAATTCACTCTAGTTAAACTTCCACATAACAGAAGTTCTTATTTTAGATAATCTAATGAATTTTTCATTCTATCTGCTGTAAAGTAAATTCAGCTAAATAATCTGCAGAATCTACATGTATTTCTGTTGTCACTATTAAAGGTGCCTGCAGAGTTTAAAAGACAAGTAGGAGAATCAATATGTACTGTGGTGTTTCATTAAAGAATAAAACAGAAACACCAGTAACAGAAGACGTAAAGTAAAAATCATAAGATCATTTTGTTTGCAAATTTTACAACAAACAAAAGCAAGTTCCATTAGAAGTTTTACTTGTTTCGCCAAAGTTGTTACTAGGCCAAAGAAAGCTGAACTGTCCACGAGGCAGAGTTGATATCTAATCATCTATCAGAGCGAACGTCATCAAAAAGAGATGATGTAAGTTTAGGGAAATTAATTGTATAAATATTATGTTTTTCCTCTCTAAATAACTTAATATCTTTTTCTGCTTTTAATTTTTTTCATTATAGATTTGTCTTTTCTCTTCATCATCTAATGGATGTCTATATGAAACAAACACACGAATTATTTAAAGAAATAGTTCTACTTTGTAGATAATCAACGGAACGGTCTACTGAATGGGCAAAGGTTTTTTCCTCCAAATTTAGCAAATATTAAATGATGGTAAAAAAACAGATTTGCGCAAGTCAGAAGCTGCTCTGTTTAACATTTTCATCATAAACTCTTCTTTGTTAATTCACTGTTGGCCGTATTATTATTGACGGTCCTCTTCACCTGACAAGGTAAGGAAAACTCTTCTGTCCCTTCCATTAGCCGTATGAATTCATTGCTGCTTTTCATATTTGTCTCTAATTTATCTAGTTTCTATAAATATAAAAGCATGTAAAACTATAAACCCCAGACGTTTGATTATTACTTTACCATTTGTTATCTCTTAGTGGAATGGCAGCAAGGGGATGACGAGGAAGCGCTTTCCTAGACGTGTAGTGTATAATGTAGGTCAAAATCTGAAACACGCACTTTGAGCTCGGCCATGGCGGGTCTCTTAACCTCCATCTTTAAAACATGTAATAGTCTATGAAGGCAGCCGGTCGTCAAGCACTTATCTTTGTAGCAAATAAATCGGCTGCATATTCCTCCTCTATAGTGCAGACAGTTTCATCAGGAAAACGCGAACGGAGAAATATTAATAGAATCTCTAAGTTTACCTGTCACATACCCGTTTTATATATTAAGAACTATTATCAAGACGCCTATAATTAATACCTGTCCGTCACATTTATAATAGATTTGCTGACCTGTATTACTGGGGTTTCGATGGTGTGGAGCGGGGTGGCGAGAGAGTCCTTTGTGGGGTAGATGACCGATAACTGACACCTTTCTGCGGTCTGCCTGCCAGTTTCGAATATTGGCCGTCCCTTGGGAACAGCTGATTTTCACTTTTTCACAAAGGTGAGATTTTATAATTGTATGCGAAATGACTCGAAACTTGAGACGGTGGTAAGAAAACAGAGTCACCAATTAAAAGAACGAATAAACACGCGGGGTGGCATAGAAGCTCCAACAGATATCGGAAGGTCGTCATTTACCAATTAAAATTAAGAAATAGGCAGATGGTTCAAAAGATTATAAACACCTACCGCGTGGTTTATAGAATGAATAGCGGTAAATCTCACATACCCTGCATACTGATGGTACACTGGTTAACCAAGCGTGTCCCTCACCTATCCAGGTGACAATGATCAACATTTGCATACAACTTCACCATCACACAGAGAATAAAAATAAAAACTGGAGGAATGCAATACTCTGGCCCCAGAAGTTTAAACTCGGCCAAACATAATTGATACATACAGAGCCAACCACCAACCGGTCAGACTCCACCTCCCGGAATTAGCAGACACCAATTCCAAATTATCTAGACTGTTGTCTTTTTCACTAAAACACTTGGAACAAAATTCATATTGAATGCTTACCAAAAGCCAAAGCTTCAAAAGAATGTTGGTTCTACTGTTAACGCTAACACGTGTATATGCACATATCTAACTTAAACTCAACAAAGGATGAAAAGAGATCAGGTGTAAGACGTTTACGAGCAACTTTACTGGTATTGAGACGTACCTGCTCTTGTTCACGTGTTTTTAAACAGGAAAATGACGTTCCCTGGCCGATGTAGCTGGATGCACAATTTATGACAATTCGAATTCAATACAAATTACTCAGAGCGGGAGAAATGAGTAGACTATTGACCAGTTTTCTTTTTTGTTTTCTCAGACAAAAAGAAACATAAGGCAATAAGCTACTCGCAGCCATGCGTTAAGGT
Source organism: Nautilus pompilius (assembly GCA_018389105.1). Classification (NCBI taxonomy): domain Eukaryota; kingdom Metazoa; phylum Mollusca; class Cephalopoda; order Nautilida; family Nautilidae; genus Nautilus; species Nautilus pompilius. The sequence goes on from JACATO010002288.1 coordinate 5,848, forward strand.
CAAGGAAGGGTCGGCTCCAACCTCCTCGGTATTTTTCTTCCTTTCACACAGTTCCATCAATACTTTTGCGCAGGAAAGTAAAGACTGAAAGTTTTTTATAACTTGAACTTTTCATATCGGTGAGGAATCTGTTTTTCTCTGATAGAGTGAGACCACAGTCGCTTAATTAGTAACTTTAATACATTTTTATATCATAATACAAACGTGTGAAAAGTATCTTTCATATTTATTTTAAGAAGCTACAGCTTTTGACAATGATAACAGATGATAAAGCAATAACCAAATGTCTTGAAATTAGATTTCTAGATTCTTCTGTTCTTATGGAATTAAATTTAGATAAGATAGCAGAAATATTAAAAAGGTAATTTAAACATACGACTCCGGAGAGTTAATGGAAAAATGCCTTTCACACACTTTATACTTATTATCACAAAATTATCAGAAATGTATTAAACAACAAAAAAATTATCTAATCAATTTGATATCAAAAGCATCTTAAATTCGAATTTTAAGTATTATAAAGTAGTATGTGAAAGGGTCATCATTCAGTGATTATGCTTATATCCCTCATAAATCTGTCTTACAATTCTTCATTATCCTGTATCGTTTGTTTAAAGAGGACTTAAATAGAATTAATTATCTTAAAAGATTATGGTTTATGCCATGTTATTAATAAAGAACAAGGAATAAGAGGAGAATTTGTATGTAGAAAAGCATGCAGCATCTACCTAGAGATTATATAAGAAAAATTCGAGAAGTCCAATATAATATTTTTCTAGGAAAAAATAAGAGATTAATTTACTTGGGAAGAACTAAAAGATTTTCATCAATTGACATTATTACAAGAATAAAATCTTATTCCAAAGTTGGTGCCATTTAAATAAAGAGAATTTTTTTAAAGTTACATAACACACTAGACAAACATTTAAAAAAATCTAATCGCATTAGCGGACCACACTGGTAATAACTTGGTATATGTTTTGCATCAAGATATTTCCCTCAAGGAAGAACCAAATTTATTAATAACATTTCCTTGTAAATATTTTACACAGTGCATTTTTTATTTTTATAATTTTAATGTAAATGAATTATACCAACCAGTAAAATAACTAGAATACAAAAATGAACAGATATTTGAGTTTGAATTGTCAGAGAAAGAATGATACGAATCAATGTTTTATATTAGAAAATAGTACATTCCAGTCTGATACTTAGAATTTAATTAAATTGCATGCATATCTTCAGGGTTCTCTTAAAGTCGTTAATCTTTAATTATTGGCCCGGAAACCTAGAAATCCATCTTTACATTCAGTCATATTTTAAAAGGAACAGCAAAAGGAAATCTGTTACTTATACCATAACAGATACTGATAGGTGAAAGCATTATGTAAAAAGGATTTTGGCAATAACCAAATACAAACGTTAAGCAATCTACAAATACATAAATCATTACTAGTTGAAAATTTAATGCAGAATCAAATATATATTATAATATGAGTACTATATATGTGTGAGAACTTCTACGCCACCCATTCTCAATATTTACATTCCAACTATTATACGGACATCCTTTGGTTACTCGGGTTTCCTAAGAAAAGCAATTAATAGGTAGATGTTAGAGAGGTTGGCCGGGAGTCTCCAGTAAAAACGAATGCACATACATTTATCTAAAAAAAATATTTTCTTTGTGATTTTAAATTATCCCGTCTGGTATATAATTTTTTATTTGAAACTAATAAATTGTTTGTATATTTAGAATAATGAACTCTATCACTACCAGTTGTATCTTGTTGTAAGTTTAACATTTACAATCTTTAAAATAATAGAATTTATGAAAACTGTGCGCCATTTATTTGATCTCGTCTTTTACCTTTCTATGTCTTAATCTAACATTATCCAAAGTTATTTAAAAGATAAAATGTGTCTGATGATAACCATCCCTCAATAACACATTGAATAGATTCAATACCATTATTCCAAGCAATGAAATTTTGGTGGTTTAGATTTTAAACTGTTAGAATAATTGTTAGCTGCTAATAATTACATTTTCTGTCAATAGATGACAATTTTACATCTGTAATATTGTTTTTGATTCACATCTACATTTCCTGTCACACCAACAGAATAATGAAGTTATAGATATCCTTCGTTTTCAGCTGGTTTAATCAGAAAAGTATCATCATTATAAGTTTAAATTTCAGCATCTTGTGCAGTTGCTGGAGCAGCTAAATTTTAAATATTTTTACTTTAAATTTATTTTGCTAGCGAAATATTTTATAACAATGTCTATTAAACTATTATAAACAGTTCTAAGTTGATGAAACTGAATTGTTAGCTGAAGCTTCTAGATTATTTTTTCAGAATTTTTATTAACCGTGAAATTTTGCTGTCTACTTAATTATTTACACAATATTCATTAACAGTATCCAAGTTAATAGTTGGACGACTCCATTTATTTCAGTAAAATTAATAATATTAAATTTGTTATATACATAATGAAAATATTATATCATCCCTCACTTTTAACTTTTAAATTTATTCATTTAACAAGATATAGAAAACCTTTGAAAATTTGGATTTTTCTAAATTTTCAGTTTCTTTTACTGTTTCAGTAGATTCATTAAATATTTTTAGACAAACACTGTTAAGAACTACAAAAGGTCTGAAACAAAATACTTTTATAGAAAAAACATCATATTGAAAAAAAATTGTTTTTATTTTAGAAGGTTAACTGAAAGAAAAGAAATTCAATAAATGTATATATTTGTATCCACTTTATGCCAAAATGTCGTGTGTTTCATTAGTGTTGCATGAAACAAAGTTTAAAACACCACATTCTATTTTATGTGGCAAATAAACTGCTTAAGAATGAATTTTTTACAGTATTTTTCTAAATCAAAATTTTTTATATCCTTCAATTTATTAATTAAAGAATACCAAAAAATATTGGTGATGTTTATAAATGTCGAATTAGTTCCAGCGAATCTATATATTTTCTTTCCCTACTTATGAACGTCATTATGTAATTATGAATTACTTTTGTATTTAATATTTTAAGCTGTAACATCAACAACACCCCAATTAACAAATTTATCACTTTCCTACAAACAAACCACTAACATGATTAAGATAAAACCCTTACCAGAAGTTTCTTAAATGCCAGCCAGCACAAGACATTTCTCAAAGAAAACATGTTGATGTTAAAGTGTCATATGAAATCCAAATTTCATAGCAACGTCCACTTTAAGAATACATTAAGTTCTCAACTTTTATCTGAAATGCTGCCCTAACACTATGTCGAAATTTAGTAGATATTCTGTTTGATTATAACTAGAAAAGTTTTAGGAAGTAAACTCTAAAGTATTTAATGAAAAAATACTTTTCTTGCTGCTTTGTATTTTATACTATGCTTAATTTACTGTATTTTGTCTATTCTTATAAAGAATGGAAATTACTATGTAACTGATCTCTATTCAATCTCGAAATAGCAGACCTATGTGTTATCAATTCATGCTTTTGTCGTTCAGTTTTATTCAGCATAAAATTCTATAAAAGAAGCAAAGAAAAGAGTTTAATTTATTATCAACAGAAAGAATTATAAACGTGCAATCAGTTAAATCAACCACAAAAGCCTAAGTATTTACAAGACAGTTTTGTTTAAAAGCATATCTAAGTATTACATTAATCGATGTATTTTTAAAATTTTTTCAGTAATTAAAATTCTTTAAACTGAATTAATGAAATTTGATCGCCGGATAGTCAACCTGCAATAAGAATTTGTACTTAAGCGAATAATTGTTTATTGGCTTAACTAGCATTTTGGATAATAAAGTTTCAAACATCTTAAATTTTAGTTGTGATTCTGACAACTCGTAGGTGACATGTAGAACAATGTTAAAGAAATTAATTTTTTCCACCGCATCTCCGTTTGCTCTAAAATAACATCTCTATTTTATTTTCTTCGTCAAAAAAATGTCATACTTCATTCTATAAATCTTTTTAACGTGAGTTAGACGAATTTTAATGCTAACACTACCTTTAATTTTACTTTTCCGTTATGGAATCATGTGTTGTTTTATGTTCTCTAATAATAAAGATAGCTTCTTTATTTATTTCTTTAAATTATTTTGGTCTAATCTCTAAAATTTACTAAACTCTTATGCATAAGCAATGAATATTTCAAAGCTGTAGCTGCGAACAGAATAGAGTATCAGTTTCTTTGTCATCGGAACAAACGTAATGAACAAATATTATATTGTTAATTGTAGGGCATCTGTGTTTTTAAAATTGATTTTAGGTGATTCTTTAAAATCCTTTCTACATTTTTATAAGTAACAGATCCAGATTCAAGAAATGAATTAATTATATTCTGAATAAAATTTAACTAAATTCTTCATTTTTGATCTTTATAAATTTGAATGTTAGAACGACAAAAATTTATATCATTCACAATAATAACAGTTTCTTTAAACATTAGTGATACTTTCAGCATTAACTCAAAGAACGTTTATTGATTTTGGATTAATGAAAATATATCTAAACGTTCTATTCCAACTATCAATCAGTACCTTGTCCATAAAACATTTTCTTTCAACATTCTTCTTTCAGTATAATTTAATTTTACAAAATTAAACTTATTTAAAACACGTTTTAATTAGTCACAAATGAAACCTGAGTAAGATATAATTTCGGTACTTATTACTATTTAAATTTTGAACTGAATTCCAAATTTGAGTATTTCAAATATAATTTTTATTTTCTGTTTAATAAAAGCAATTATATAATCGTTTTCAATTATTTCATAACCAGACGAAAATTCGAATATATGAATATAACGTTTAATAGGTATGTCCAGCAACATATTTAAATCTTCATTTCCAAAAATAATATTAATTCATAAAATATTAAGTAACTGGATTATTACTTTAACTGTAACTAGATAAACTTTTAGAATTGAATCCTTTAATGTATTTTGCAGTAACATATAAGTAAAATTAACTTTATAGTTGGAACATAAAACAATGACTGATTTGAAAGTAGCAATGTTATCAATGCCAAGCTCGTTATTTTAAAATTTCTCATTAAATTTTGTTGTTAATCGGCGAGTCTAAAGAGATCTGTATCTTTTGTTCAACAATTTGCATTTTTAGCAACATAATTAAAAATAATATTTTTATTATAAACATTTGAAAACGAGTAATACGTGTCTAGATTAAGGAGCAATTTCATACTGTTTTTGGTAGGTAGTATTGGATAAAAATTTGTATTTTTTGTAATAAATAAAAACTGACATTTTAGGTATTACTATTTGTTCTGTGTGTTTTGCTCTTTTATAGTAGAATTATTCAACCATTTAAAAATGTTTAACGAATTACTTTTTAATACCAGATTTGATTTAAATAAATGAACACTGATAGTATTAGTTCTATATACACATTATTATTAACAGCTTGATTAGATGCTTAGGTAAAATAAACTTTTCAATTATCTGATTTGAATTTAAGGGTAGAAACAAGAGTTTCAGAAAAATATGGTTGTCACATAATGTAAAATCTACATATTATTATTCTATACGAATTTTTTACTGATATCCTAATATTCACTTTTAGTTTTAGCCAAGAGAAATTTATTTGTTCCATTTAAAAATGTTACTTGAACAAAATTTAGTTAGTGAAGCTTCATTGTTGTTATAAGTGGTTGAACTGCGTATTACAATCATAACATAATTTATAATATTTTTCTCAATAAGAATACTTTGTCTGGTTTGGCTTTAATAGGGGTTTCCATAAAACAGAAGGTTTATGGAAGATAATCCAGTTGAATATTTGTTTGATAGGATGCTTCTTATCTCTCTTCCTGTTTCCCTGTTTTATCGCTAAACTCTAACAGAAATATTTAAAAGACAGCTGTAATTCTACAGTAAAACTTCCGCTAATCGTAATCATAGTAGAGTTTGCTGTAATATTACAGCAGCCATGAGACTTTGTTGACAGTATATTTGGCTAATTCTCCTGCACAAACAGCGGATTCCTCGTTTGTGGAGTCACCACAGAAAGAAGTTAAATATGTTTACTCCTCTTCTCAATTGTGTGTGATCTGACCAGTCGTGTGGCAGCCATTTTTCTAAAGATATTCGGCGTTCAATCTGTATGTCTTCGGAAATCCATCCATAAACAGTAACTCTGATGTTCCGCTCTTCCAGACAGCAACTGATACCATAACTGTCCATACTCTGTCCTCAGCAAATGACAACAGGATTTAAACTCTATTTTAGGTCTGTACTAAAGCTTAGTGCGTCTATCAACAGTTAATTAATGAAATCAGAACCCAGAGCAGAAAAGGTAAACTTCCTGTATTCGAATGGTTTAGTTCGTTTTTATTCTAATTTCACGTACGAATTCCACACATACCAGACAGGTGATCGAAGGTGATGGGGCCTGTTCTTCGGTCGATCTCAGTTACTTAGACGATGTTATCAAGAGAACTTTCTCCAGTTACTGATAATGTGGCACATGCTTGTTGAGGGGACACTGTTAAAAGCTCGCTGGCCAGTCCGCTTTACGGTCTTAGTGACAGATCGGTGAACTTCCTGATAACATTTGCTTCAATTCCATGAGGGAAATACCCTAACCTTCGACATTTCTGTCGAAATGGGGCCTATTCCAAAAGCCTGCTAAAGCAATAGATAATCAATTTAAAATTCCGGTCAGACACATCTATTTATAGAAGTATCGGTATGTATATGGCAAGGCACTTTAACCTTTCAATTGATTTCCTAATATCAATGATTAAAATATAAACTATATTTTTTCCAAATCGATCTTGATATTTAAGAAAGATTCGCTTTGAAAATGACGGAATCACAGCTGCCTAATAAAATCTCGTTAATCAGAAAGACAACCGAACATAGGAAAGTTGTCAACAAGTCAATCATCGAGGCGGGATAATCTACGTCAGGTCCAATACGTTAATTGACTATTCGAATGTATTAACCGACAATATATAATCTCCTACAGGTGTTTGACTGATACCAAGTCATGGAAAGTTATACAAAATGTTAATATGTTGCTTAGTTCGTACATGACCCTGACCGTGAAATAATTGTGAGTCAGGGTCAGTAACTTCTATAGAAAACAGGTAATAACATCGATCGATACATGAGAAGAGACCGTGATTAGCTGGTTAATTCCATGTATGGCGGAGTTTGAACAGAGCTTATTATCTCTATAGGGTAGGAATCCTTAGATTGACTTATCTCACTAAGAGTTGCTTGTACTCAATAAGGAGCCGGTAAAGAGTGCTGCAATATTTCGATCGGGTCCTTCAGAGGGATTGACGAAAGGGCATCAGTCGACGGTGTGTAAAATACAGGTGTTGTTATTGTCTACAGAAATCAATGGGTTAATTTGACCTTCGGTATTCAGGCAAATAAAACGGCTTGCCTTCCGTCCTGGTGTCCTGACATAATAGAACGACAGTTAGGACTTGAATCTCGTCGACTTGAGACAGCGGTTAGGCGGACTTGACGTTCGAAGATCTCGTCGACCTCCAGGTCTCCAGGTCTTGGTTGGATGGGCGATTTTCCATAGCGTTGTTCTATCTCGATCTTCCTCACCAGTTCTCCATCCGGCCGGACCGGTTTACTCCGATCGCCAGACACCTGTTCTGATGGAGACTCCTCTGCTGATCGCTGCACCCTCCACGGATAAAAGGCTTCTCACCCGGCTTTCGTTAAAGGAAGATCTGAGGTCAGTCGGGTCCTTTTAAAAATGTCGGCTTGTTAGTGGTACGGAACTTCGCTGCTGCTGGCTTCTAGGCCCATCTGGCTTCGGAATGGATTCTGCTTACCCCTGTGTACGTAAATATGTCTGTAGAAAATAACCAAGTGCTCGTAAGGAGAGAACAGGTACCATTCCTGGTCATGCTGTTGTTTTCGACTTTTTCAGGAAATTTTAATTTACACAAATATACAAATTAAAGGTTTTATAAAGTAGAGATATAAGTCGGACAGGAATAGGTGTGAATCCTTTCTAGAACTTATTTTGGGATATGGAGGATCAAAATACAATAGGGATATTATTATTATTTTATTATTATTATTATTATTATTATTATTATTATTATTATTATTATTATTATTATTATTATTATTATTATTATTATTATTATTATTATTATTATTATTATTATTATTATTATTATTATTATTATTGTTGTTGTTGTTGTTGTTGTTGGTGTTGTTGTTGTTGTTGTTGTTATTATTATTATTATTATTATTTTATTATTATTATTATTATTATTATTTAAATTAATAAAAAATCAATTTTAGTGGTCGATATTCATTTAAAACAAATTTACATAATAAAAAATTTCAGTCAGCATCAATAATCAACATATAAATTGGGCGAAGTAATTAAAAAATATATTTAATTATATTTAAAATACATTTTAAGCCACATTTATTTATACACCTTAAGCAGCTGTGCTGCGTGGTAGTTCAATGGGTAACCTACTGGCCTGCTATAAACGAGAACACGGAGTGCGATTCCTTTTTCCGTCTCCAGCCGATCACGTGGGTTAATCTTCACTTTCCGCTTTCCTTCCATATCTAAGAAATGAAGAGTCCATTATTTTAACAAAATAATGCAATAGGACCTGGTTGTCTCCCTTCTTCTGCATGAAGAATTAAGTTCTAATGCAAAGAAAATCCCATCAAGCAAGAATTTGACGAACTACGTCAGGACTCTGCGGGAAGACAATTTTGATGTAATACTTGTTTCGGATATTTTAAAAGTAGTCAATATTTTTGTGATCTCCTCTGCTCAGTTCCCTTCATTCATTGAAAGTAGAACACGCGGATTTTCCTGTTTCGTTATTTACAGTAAACTGGACTGAAGAACTTTTACAGCGACGACTGCAGTTAAATGGGCCAAGCGAACAGAAACCAAATCGCTTTCGTTCCTGACAGAATCCCAGCGTGTAACAGTCATTAACGACGACGACAACTTTGCGAACCTATGGAGTAGATATTCGACTTTCAGTTGCATGGCATTGACCAAAATGTACTGAAAGGCGACAAACAGACAGACAGAAAGACACACACACACAGATGTTATAGAGAAATGTCTATTGTCACCATTGTGACGTAATGAATATGGAGAAGATTTTTACTTGTAGTTGATAACCTGAGGCTAGAAAACATAATAAAAGAAACCCCGGACGTCTGTGTTCCCAGTGGCAGTTAATACCGTGTAGCCCCTACCCTCACAAGCAGCCACGAAGAACTTTACCCTTTACTCGTCTCCAGATGCATTCACTAGATCACAGTTCCTTCTCCTCCTCCTTTTTCTTGTGATTCTTTTTCTATTTTTGGGGGGGTGTGGTGCAATTGTTGGGGTGTGTTTGTGAAGTTGCAAGTGTGTGGTGGGAGCTGGGTCGGTTCCACGATCGGCCGCCTCAGCTGTTTATAATTGAGGCCATATTTCGACCTGTATTATTTTTTAGTATTAGTGACCTCATCCTAGGAGAGCAGCGGGCTACCCAACTCCTTCGTAATCTAATACGCTCAGGAGAGGTAGGTTTATCCAGGCTGAACCCTCTAGAACAGAGTTTTCTCTCTGTTTGTCCTTAAGATGCTATAAGGGGTGAGGAAGAGTAGGCCATTTTTTTTTTTATTAAATCCAACCGGAGAGGGAGGATGAGGGGGGGTTCTGTTTTTTGTTCTGTTTTTGTTCTGTTTTTATGTTGTTTGTTTTTTAAATCTTTTATTTTGTAAATGGATGGAGACACGACCTCCCTCCGTCTACCTTTGAAGTGGTTCTTGTTGACAGGCGTTGATTGAGGTTATTCTCGTTATCTCCCCTGTTGGAGAGCCTAAGGCTCCCGTTAGAGTGGATGATGAGGGGAGGTAGCCCGGGGGGCCAGACGCGATGTAGGTCATCGTGCAGGTCGGCGCCCAATTTCCAGTTCACTTCTCTTCGCCAACGGCCGGTCAGCTGACGTTCGTCTGGTGACTGATTGGCTGACGAAATCCCGTCTTTAGTTAACTCCGCCCCCTTTTTCTTACGCTGAGAAATCTATATAATTTGGGGAGTCAAAGAGAGTGAATCCAGGAGCTTCGGCCAAACGAGCAGATTTCGTGATAAAACGACCTGAAGAAGAACTGGTAAGTCTGGGTTCCAGGAGTTTGCTTTTACCGTGTTGTGTGATCTATTTGTGTGTTTACGGTTGATGAATTATTATTATTCTGAAAGTTTATCTTTTAGTAATCATCACGTGATGAGAATTTTCCGCCAAAGTTTATACGGAAAACAACCAAAATATCGAACTCTTTATAGTTCGGAATTGATGTTTGTTTAGCGCCAGCCTCGAAACTGACCGTTAGCAGTTTTCTCTCCCTTTTTTCCTTCATATTTTATACGCTCCGTGGCCCCACCAACCATGTCACTGTCAATCATTGTTACCCTGGGAAACTGGTGAACAGACAGCAGTCAAAGTAGCGAGGCCACCGGGCTTTCACCTCTGTTAACTACCCACAGCCTGTTTATCTCATATAACCACAGCCCACCCTTCTCATCTTTGTTATTTTAATTACTGAGTAACGTACCCAGATATTTCGGTAATGGCATCAGCGCCATGCCAGGAATTTATTTACTTGTTAATTGTTGCTCTACTGTCTCTCCACCGTCTCATATTTTGAGTCACCCCACAAAACAAGAAGTCACAATTATAAGAGGGCAGATGATCTGCTCTCCGGTGTCTACTCTAAAGGGCCAACAAAGTTGATACAATCGTGACGCAAACACAAACGCGGACGTTCAAGGATTAATTATTTATATCTGCTCATGATGATAGACATCAATAAATCCAACAGGTAGGCGACAGCCAATTCTTCATTTGTACATTTAGTAAATTAGCATTTTTATATTGAATTTAGGTGAAATATGTTAATCTTCAGACATCAAATATTCACCACGAAACATGAGCATTAAATAATAGCAGTATGAAGACGATTTGTTTGTGTAAAGGTCGCTTTACGGAATTCTGATGGCTTGAGCTTAATTCACCTGTCGACCGCTCTCACCTGCTTGATCGACAGGTTTCTGATAGAAGACGATCAGACCGGTCTGGAACAAGCTAAACGTACATTTATCAAATTACAGTCTACAGCAGACAGTGCACCTCGACTCTGCTTCTTTTATCCTACTTCTCTCAATCTCAGGTGTCATATGACAAAAGGATAACAGATAAAGTAAAATAACAAATGAATCTATCTCCTATATTCAGTTTCTTATTATTTATGGAAATTTATTAAATTTGTGACCAAACATAAAGAGAAAAAAACTATAAATGATCAACGCTTCACAAGAAAAGGTGTCTCTCCATATTCTATTGTACGGAAGAAGACGTCAATAATAATGAGGCTGCCAGGGCATTAAGAAAAGAAGAAATTTGTGCTGAAATTATTTAATAGAAATACAATTTTAGTATTTAATTTAATATAATTAAGAAATAAAGAACAGTTTCTTGATGAAATAATGGCTAGCACGGTTTTATACTCAATCTACTAACTTATTGTAGACCATTTGGAATAAATCTCTAGGCTACCATTACCTACTAACTGTAATGTGGAACCTTTAGCATCATGAAAATTACCGTCAGTGGACTTGGTGATGGGATTAGATTATTGGAACCAGCTATTCTTTTATCATCTATGCTGGCTTATTTAAGAGATTACAGAATAGAATGTATATTCTTCAGATTAAGTGGCTTTTAAAGATGGTTATTCTGCATTTAGATGGCATTTTTGCGCAGTGGATAACGAGTTAATTCATCAAACCTTGTGTCGCGGATTCGATCCTCGACGGGATCGGAGACATGTGCGGCTGTTGTTGTTGTTGTTGAGCGAGTTGGACTTCCGAACGAGGTTCTTTCAATGGCATCGCATCCCGTAAAGACAAGTGGCCTCTTCTCTGTCGACACCTCTTCGTTACTGAGAGATGTTCGTCGAGTCGACAAGCGGCCCGGTCCATCCGACACCGGGGGCCCCAAGGACCCGGGAGGTCTCTCTCACTTCGGACACCAAGGAGATGTCGTACAGCTGTTTCACGCTTTGGCGATCATCAGCGACAACTCTCCTCCGACCCCAGCCTGGGATCGAACCCGGTACCGGAGAAACGCTCCCCTTACGGAGCTAACCCGCTACCACCTGCCCCACCGGGCCGGCTGCTGCTGCTGATGTGGAACAATAGGCGGAAACAATTGTACATCCCTCTTCTGGACGCTGATATTGACCTTGACTTTCAACCGGCCTCCGCCAGATTGTAAAATACCGTAAACTCACCTCTCCAGCTTCCGTAACGGCCAACGGGGTTTTGGGACAAGTGAAATCTGTATTAGCTGTACAGTGCATAGCATCTGAGGTATAACCATTCTGATCAACTTACACAAGAACTTTCATTTTATGGGCATTTTATCTAAATCGAAACCAGAGACTAAAGAAATATTGAAAATTATCTCATAATTGTAATATACGGTTACGTAATTTATGGCTACATGGAAGCTGAAGAAAATTAATTACTTTCATACATCAATTTTCATTGACAGAAAAATACTGACTCTAGGATGAGATGAAAATGAATTCTTAATCATCTATTAATAGATTCTTCTAGAATAACAAGTTTCACAGTCTGAGTCAACCGTATTTTGGAGAAAGCTTTGTTTCTAACTGTAAATTAAAATCACACAACTGAGAAATCTATTTTAATTTCATCATCTAAACCAGCCATTAATAATAATGTTTATATTGAAGTAATGCAGTTGATGAACACTTGTTTAAATCAAATTTAAAAAATAAAAGTAATTCCTTAAACATCACCAATTGTTCAAAGTTCATTGTATGAAGGTGCACAAATCGCTGAACAATTAACGATACCTGAAATATCTTAGTTTTATTATTGATAAAATCTTCAAAGTTGTCAACAGATTCTTTTTTACCACTAAATTATACAAGACAATAATATGATGTTGACTTTAATCTTTTCTTACAATTTTAAAGGTAACAATGATAATTCTAATTATTGTGCTGATAATGGCAATAGTTGATCTACGATAAAGTTTGGTTCAGGTCGTGTGAACTCTCTTATTATTAGCGAAACTTGTTTCTGTTTGTCTCCATTATTTCAGTTATGTGCAAGATATCTTATTAATACACAATTTTACGATTAGTTTTTAAGTAGAAATGCATAATATATTTATGCACTAATTAAGATTTATTAAAGAGGCAGAGTAAATAATAAAATAAATAGTGAAATTAAGAACCTAATTAGAGCGGCATTTGTATAATTCGAGAAGTTGGTGGAACTGATGAAAACATGAACATCCAATAGACATAAATCGGGAGATGGTCCGGTAATTAATCATATGAAACCTTCAAGGAGAACATATGTAAATTCATTAAACTCTGGAACCTTTCAATCGAGGTGTAAGGGAAACCCCTTTGTGATTCCAACTCGACAGAGAGGATTGCACGTGGAATCGTAGGCCAGAGACTCGATACCTGAGCACGAGAAGACAATAAACAGAGAAAGTCCTCAAGAGTAAAGAAGAAGAAGAATCTGTTAGGTTGATAACAAGGAACAAAGTGTAAGAGATAAAGGTAAACATACTGATCCGTATTCAGAAAGTAACAAAGAGTTGAGAGTCCATGGCGTCCGATATATTAGCTTTATATCATTACCAATATTTTTGAATTGTTTTTCGATCTTTTCCCGATATGAGATGATTTGATGGACAGATGGCCTCAGTAAACATGAAATTCCCCTGACCTCTGTAGTGACGAGTTACTCTCGGGTACCGAAGAGGTCAACTCGCTGCGTTTATTGACTCAGTAAAATTGAAATTATGCTAATTTCTGCGGTGAATTCCAGGGGAAGAGGGACCGGACAGATCTCAAGGTCTCGTCTGAACCGGAATATTTTAAAAAGCCGTTTGTGTTAAAATTGAATAAACTCTGGTCGGATTTCAGCTGTCTGATGTCTGATCGGTTGACCTAAGACTCGTAGATAGTAAATCCTTCCTTCACTACCCCGCTGAGAATTCTACTTACAGTTGGCTGTCAAGCTGTGTAATTGTCTGTAGTACTGATATACTTCTACTACAAATAACCACTGCGCTGTTTCAGCCATGAGAACAGAAGAGACGAAGAAATTCAAAAAATGTTGAAGATAATATTTTTTATGTCGACTTGCAAATGTGAAAATGGTAGATAATTGTAGGAAATATCGAGGCGATTTCAAATACCGTAGAGCTCATTTACGAGTAAAACGTTCGTAAGGATTTTTGGCAGGAATAATTTTACAAATTACTAAGTATACTTTTGTTATTATTATTATGATCACCAGGACGTTTATGTAGGTGAGAGCGTGACGAGGAACAACTGAACTTTCGGTGACATTCTCCTTGTATCAGACTGGAGCTCGGCGACACAGATCAGGTCAAAGGTCACTAACTTAGTGGGGCTAATAAAGGCTAAAGATATCAAATATCGATGTATCCCAGATTTCTCGTCGGCACAAATCATAAAATGAGATTCATCAGACACAAAGAGGAAATCACTGGAGATATTGATTCCATAATCTATATAGATGGATGTTACCGAAATACTAGTGTCGACATCCGGGTGTTTATTGATGTTAACCACGTGGACTATGGCAGATTGTACAAGTTCCCAATCAAAGACGGACGAAGGAAGCGCTGAACTGACAGGTGTAGAATCCTTGAGAGCCCGTGTCTGTGGAAGGTATTCCGGCTGTTTGGGTGGAACTTAGGTCATCGCTCAGTGCCACAGGCGAAATTACTCTTTTTCTTATCTAATGAGAGATATATACATCAATTTCTTTTACCTGAAATAAAAACGGTTATCATGAATCAAGGACATTACATCATTTCTTGGATTACCGCTGAACCAATTCTGTGAGGAAATAAACGAAGTTAGACTGATGTATATTCCTTGGATCTGCCGGCTGAATGAAGCCAGTAAACATCTACAGGTAGAGTTCTTCATTTGGCCGTGGAGACTCGGTCACTTATATTCTCACCTGTCCCACCACTATAAGCCCAGACCACAGAAATGATGATTAACTCTTCTTCAAATTATCTTATCTTCTCCTCCAGTAGTCCAAGAAAACCGAATGTTCGGTGTAGCGGCATTTGTCTCACCTGTTCTGTTAATCGGGTTTAAAGAGGAATCTAAGTGGTTTTGAAGGAATTTACGTCGGTAATTTTGGTTTCCTATGACAGATCCTTTAAAATATAAGGGAGCTGATGGAGGGAAGATGTCATTTATTTGGCATATAACTGATCTATTTAATAAAAATTTTCTAGACGGAGAACAGACAAATTCAACCTCAAAGTATCGGATCGATGAGATCACGGATAATGTAAACTGCTGCAGCCATCACAGCTACAGACTGGAGTCGTGTTGTTTTCCTTGGCAGCTCACACACAGATTGATTTATGTTGACATAAAGGAATTACCTCCCTTACTCCGTCATTATTTTACTTGAATGTTTATCGATACGATATATTATCGGATATTTAACCATAGTTTACAAAATGAAAAATACCAACAGCCAAATTTTCTAGATTCAACAATAAAAATTCTATTTCCTTTTAATGCATCATTAATAACTGTTGTCCTTCAATATGAAATAACACAAAAGAATTTTCAATACAAAAGTAAGTTGATGGCTCTCAGTCATTGTAAGAGATCTATTCATCCCGACCATCCACAGCTGATCATCGCTTAGTTACGTCAGTTAGGGAAGAAGAGGCGCAGTATCAGCAGCACGGATCGAGGAGTGAGCGAATATACGTATACACCGAATATACAGAGATATCAGAAAATGGAAATAGAGAAGATATCATCTCGGAATTTAATAGGTGAGGAATAATCGAGTTTTCCTTCCTTCATCAAATGTTTTTCTCTCTTTGTCTTCAGCAGGAAGTAACAAAAGACTATAAAGTAAATTCATACAAAAGTCACGTGTCTCGTCCTCTCTGCTCCTCTTCTGATACGGAGCTGCTGTGGAATTTTGCTTGTTTCACGGATCATTTAGTAGAGGAATTTTAGAATATGGTTCTCGTCTAAAACTCGGTGGATATTTTATACCTGAGGTCCAGGGGGATCTACTGAGTTCTCTCCCTTCCATTCGCCGCAAGAAGGCGGAAGAGGGCGCTAGCAGGAGTGGATTGGTGACGTGTGGTATTTCTCCTCGTTCATATTCCGTGATTATATCACCATCGATCCGCTATCACATATTGACGAGGTGACTTTCGATAATTTCTATTTAAGGTGTCGTGAATTCGACGATTTCATTTTCACCGTGAATCTAACTGACCGAAAACCTCTTGTTTCTACTTTTGATCTTTACATTGACAGAAAAAGTCGAATTACAGAAGAAATGGAATAAATGAGAGAGCAGTAAATACAGACTGGGTCAGGTGAGAGAGGACATGATGGGGTAAATCTCCTGGTGTTAAATGGGTGAATTTTAAAATATTTGAACGAATAGAAATAAATAGTTGAAACAAAATGTATCTCAAGCGTAAAATTAGTTACCTGCTGTACTGTAAATTAGAATAATTATGCAACAAATGAAATGACCGCTGACAGACTTTGGCTAAAACAGGCAAACTTCTCCGTCCTCTAATAATGGTAAAATGAAAGTAAATGTGGCTTAAAGGAAATATTAGCATTTGTGTGAGTGAGTAACTGTGTGTGTGTGTGTGTGTGTGTGTGTCACTGTGTGTGAGTGTGTGTGTGAGTGTGCGTGTGTGTGCATGTGTGTGTGCCTGTGAGTGTGTGCGTGTGTGTGCATGTGTGTGTGCCTGTGAGTGTGTGCGTGTGAGTGTGTGTGTGTGCCTGTGAGTGTGTGCGTGTGAATGTGTGTGTGTGTATATACGAGTTTTTGTATGTGTGCCCGTCATAGGCATTAATAATAGTAAGATCCCATTTATTTTATTCTGGATTAAACGCCTGAGAAAGTCAGAACCTACAGAAGATTTCTGATGACACTAAACATGTGATACTTACCCTGTGGCTACGTTCATACTGAGAACGACCACAGAGTCGTGGAGCTGGTGCCTGATGTCACCTGTCATTGGAGACGGACCGGGCTGGATTCCTCCTTTACGGGTGGTGAACTCGCTCAGGGGTCTTGGAGCTGCTTTGTTCTAATAGACTGAGATAAAGAAAAAACAACAGAAAATCTCAATGAAATCATACAAATAGACATTTTACCTATCAACCAGTAAACATTCTGGAGACCATTAAGGTCACGCTGAAGCATAGATTTTGATGGTCCTACGCCAGACAGAACACTAGGTGGTCTACATGACGTCATTGTAGCTAGCATGGGGTGGGGCGCCACTGTCCAGAAGACTGAGGGTACGGATGGGAGGGGCCCGTCTAAGAGATGAGGAAAGCCGTCCGAACAGCAGCAGGTGCGACTCGGTTATCACCGATCTACGTCAGGACAGATCCCGTCTACCTGGGTTTAAGGTTACATTTTCGTTGGATTAATGAGAAAGAATCATGGACAGACATGAAAAGTGGGAAATCCATTCAGTAAATTCCGGCTGGATTCAGGTTTGGAGCGAAACTATTTCATTTATTGAGTCCTGCATATAAAGTTGTCTTAGTTGTCGGCCAGTTCTGAGATATTTCTACTGCAAATGCTCACCGCATTATTCCTACAGTGGAAACAAGGGAGAGAACTCGTGTTGCCCCGTTTTCGTTCAATTTTCCTGACGGAAGCCTGTAGACGATAAATACCAAATCTTGTATCCAATCCGTAATTTTGTTTGTTGTTGTTGTTGTTGTTGTTGTTGTTGTTGTTGTATGTACACACTCCACTGGGGCAATAAATAGTCGAATTTTGGGACTGGCTCCCGCTGCTGAACAAAACCCAAGGATAAAGGTTTGCATCCTGATATCGGTTATGGTTTATATGTAAAAGGGGGCGAGAGTTGTACAGGTGGGACAGAAAATATTACCGCTAAAATATGACAGACAAAAAACAAGATCAGATTTACTAATTCGCCAATTAAATTTAAAATACCTCAATAATTGATGCTATTTTAAAATTATAAATGTAAATTCCATTATGAGGCATCGATATAGGAAAATATGATAGAAGACTGAGACATTTAAGAGAGATACTATTCCCAGTAAACGTAATGAAATAAGATTTTCTTTCATGTCTAAACTTAGTAGATCATGATACACACTGGATTAGTGGGTGAAAATTATTAAAAATGTTCGTTATTTCGATTAATTTGGTTTTCTTTTTAAAAATATTTTTTTATAATAAATGCAAAATCTTGGATGAGGGGTTGGTAATTAAAAATTGTGAAAAGTTATTCACACAATTTAAATTCAAAATGCACAAGCATTGTCTGAGATTACTTATTGGTTTCTTCAAATTGGACTTATTTGCTTACAATTCGAGTGGAATCGTTTTTTAAAACTTAAATTCAGTTTAGAATGTGAGAAAATAGATTTGTATTTGTTAGGGAAATCCAAAAATTTCCCCAAAAATCCCTTCGTTTTGGGAGAACTGGAAACTGACCAATCAGGTGCAGATTTCGGCCGGACTGTTCCACTACACACTGAAACTCTCATCCTGATTGGTTCATTTCGTTTTCTGACCTTGCGGTTGTTCTGCAAGAGAATCCCGGTCATGAGGTTTACGATATAAAACCGCTGCGTTTTTCCTTGGGACGCCTTGTATTGCAGCACAACAGACCATCCGCACACCGGAGTCTTCATCTCCACCGGCACAAAAACTGGCAAAAATTGTTGACGTCGGTCACGAGTATCTCGACAGGCAGTATTGTATATTAGGCTGTTGTAGTACAAAAGCACGCGTCCACAACACTGGCGACGAGTGAACTCACAATGGCGCTGTCATTCGAACAAATGCAGGCGCTGCTACAATAACAGCAAAAGCAATTCGAACAGTCGCAAAGGAAGATGCTCGAAGCACTTACCAAGACGCTCAATATCCAGTCAGTCCCTCAAACAGCTGCCTAATCTACGTCATCCAAGGATTCAGTCATTACATCTATTACTGAATTTCACTATGACTCGATGGCTGGTGTCACTTTTGACTCGTGGCACAAGAAATATGAAGACGTTTTCCGTGTGGACTTGGCCACATTCGATGACGGTGAGAAAGTTCGAACATTATTGCGGAAACTTCGCACGTCTGAGCACAATCGGTACCTGAGTATGATCCTGCCCAAAGAACCCAAGGACCTGAACTTCAACGAGACAGTCACCAAACTCTCCGACATGTACGGTAAACAGTCAACATTGTTTAATATCCGTTATCAGGGCCTCAACCTGATGAAGCACACTACAGATGACTGGGTCACTTACGCCGCCACTGTCAATCGGGAATGCGAACGATCCAAGCTCCGGTCAATGACAGACGACCAACTCAAGTGCCTGGTGTTTGTCTGTGGTCTCCGATCACCTCAGGACGCCGACATCCGCACCCGCCTCCTATCAATGATGGAGCAATGCTCAGACATAACACTCCAGGATATGACGACCGAATGCCAACGTATCGTGAACCTCAAACGCGATACTGCCATGGTTCAAAACAAACGCTCCAACACTGTCCATGCTGTCTCCAACAAGAGCCCACAGAAGTCAAATCGATCGAACAGTCAATCCAAGGAGTCCCGACCACCATCAGCATGCTGGAAATGTGGTGACTGGCACTACGTTCGTTTCTGCCCTTTCAAACGCCACAGGTGCACCAAATGTTCCAAACTCGGTCACAAAGAAGATCATTGTCGCACCACCGAGCATGACAACGCTAATGCCAAGAACAAACTAACTACCAAATTCAATCGTTCCAGAGACGCCCGTTCCCATGCAGTCGTTACTCCAAATCAAGTCCTGTTCGCAAGCCGCCGGAAATACGTGTCTATCTTGATCAATAATTCACCAGTTCAACTCCAACTGGACACGGCTTCCGACATAACCATCATCTCGGATCGCACTTGGCGGCTCATCGGTCAACCACCCATTCGACCTACCAATGAGATCGCCCGAAGCGCCTCTGGTGAGCGCCTACAATTGCTTGGTGAAGTTGATTGTATCGTGATCCTGAACGATGCCACTGTTCGCAGCACCTGTTTCCTATCTAATGTGCCGGATCTGGATTTGCTTGGCCTGGACTGGATCGAACAACTGAATTTGTTGGACCGACCTCTCCACCCATCTGCCGCCGGACTAAACTTAAAGACCAACAATCATCGCGGTCCCTCCACACGTACGCTTGCAGTTGATGGATGCTCTCCGCCTGAAACACGCACCTGTATTCACCGATGGCCTCGGTCAGTGCACCAAATTCTCAGCTACACTGGTCTTATGTTCAAACGCTCAACCGGTGTTCCGTCCCAAACGTCCAGTTCCCTATGCAGCCCTTTCCACGGCGGAGCAGGAACTGGAGCGCCTCGTGAACGCTGGTGTTCTCACAGCCGTCGACTACTCAGCTTGGGCGGCCCCGATCGTCATTGTCAAGAAGTCAAACGGTACCATCCGCCTGTGCGCAGACTTCTCAACTGGTCTCAACAAGTCCCTCGAGGATCATCAGTATCCCTTGCCAGTACCTGAAGACCTATTTGCCAAGCTGAACGGTGGTACTTGCTTTGCGAAACTGGACCTGACAGAAGCTTATCTCCAAGTTCCGGTGTCCGAGGAATCAAAGGAACCTTTGACGATTACACCCACAAAGGCCTGTTCCGGCTACAACCGTCTTCTTTTGGTGTCAAAACGGCTCCCGCAATCTTCCAGCAGCTCATGGATACGATGTTGGCGGTATTCCATGACGTATTCGTTATTTCGCCGATATTTTGGA
>JACATO010002289.1:0-24958 GCA_018389105.1 Nautilus pompilius
TACTTCATCCTCATTCTTCACCTATTACAAATTGTTTGAAAGTCATGCTTCCTGTTCATTCTTCATCTATTGTGAATTTTATGAAAAAAACCTTCCTGTACATTCTGCTGCTATTGTAAATTGTTTGAGAGTCATACTTCCTGTGCATTCTTCACCTATTGTTAATGCTATTAATGTGAGTCCCTCCTGATCATTCTTCAGCATTGTGCATTGATTTATTGATTTAGTTTCAACCATGCTAAATGTTCCCTTCATCATCATTGTATTGTCACTGTTGGCTCATTGTGCATTCACTGTAAATGGTTTTAGAGTCACTGTTCCTGTACATTATTCTCTCATTGTGAATTTTTTGAGTCATGCTTCCTGCTCATTCTTTACCTATTTGAAGTGTTTTAAAGTCATGCTTCCTGCTCATTCTTCTCCTATTGCGAATTGTTTTGAGAGTCATGCTTTCAGCTCGTTTTTCACCTTTTGCGAATTGCTTGAAGAGTCTACTTCCTGCACATTCTGATCTTATTGTGAATTGTTTTTAGAGTCATACTTGCTGATCATTCTTCACCTATTGTGAATTTTATGAAAGAAAACCTTCCTGCACATTCTGTTCCTGTTGTGAATTGCTTGAGAGTCATGCTTCCTGCTCTTCTTCACTTATTGTGAATTCTTTGAGAGTCATGCTTCCTGCTCATTCTTCACCTATTGCGCAGTTGTTTTTGAAGTCATACTTCCTGCTCATTCTTCATCTATTGCGAATTGTTTTTGACTCATGCTTCTGCTCATTCTTCACCTATTGCGAGATGTTTTGGGAGTCATGCTTCCTGCTCTTTCTTCATCTATTGTAATTATTTAAGAGTCATGCTTCCTGCTCTTTCTTCTTCTATTGTAATTATTTAAGAGTCATGCTTCCTGCTCTTTCTTTATCTATTGTGAATTATTCTAGAATATTGCTTCCTGCTTTTTCTTCACTTATTGTGAATTATTCTAGAATATTGCTTCCTGATTTTTCTTCTCTTATGTGAATTATTCTAGAATCATGCTTCCTTCTTTTTCTTCACTTATTTTGAATTGTTAGAAGTTATTCCTCTTCCTCATTATTCACCTATTGCGAATTGTATGAGAGTCTACCTACTGCTCATTCTTCCTGCTCATTCTTCACCTAATGCGAATTGTTTTGGACTCATGCTTCCTGCTCTTTCTTCACCTATTGCGAGTTGTTTTGGAGTCATGCTTCCTGCTCTTTCTTCATCTATTGTAATTATTTAAGAGTCATGCTTCCTGCTCTTTCTTCATCTATTGTGAATATTTCTAGAATCATGCTTCCTGCTTTTTCTTTCACCTATTGTGAATTGTTTGAAAGTTATTCCTCTTGCTCATTCTTCACCTATTGTGAATTGTTGGGAAGTCATTCCTCTTGCTCATTCTTCACCTAGTGTGAATTGTTTTTAGCATCTTGCTTCCTGCTCATTCTTCAACTATTCTGAATTGTTAGAAAGTCATTCTTTCTGCTCATTCTTCATCTATTCTGAATTGTTTGAAAGTCATGCTTCCTGCTCTTTCTTCACCTATTGCGAGTAGTTTTTGGAGTCATGCTTCCTGCTCATTCTTCACCTATTGCGAATTGTTTTGGAGTCATGCTTCCTGCTCATTCTTCACCTATTGCGAGTTGTTTGGAGTCATGCTTCCTGCTCATTCTTCACCTATTGCGAGTTGTTTTGAGTCATGCTTCCTGCTCATTCTTCACCTATTGCGAGTTGTTTTGGAGTCATGCTTCCTGCGCATTCTTCACCTATTGCGAGTTGTTTGGAGTCATGCTTCCTGCTCATTCTTCACCTATTGCGAGTTGTTTTGGAGTCATGCTTTCTGCACATTCTTCACCTAATGCGAATTGTTTTCGAGTCATTCTTACTGCTCATTCTTCACCTATTGCGAATTGTGTTTGGAGTCATGCTTCCTGCTCATTCTTCACCTATTGCGATTGATTTGGAGTCATGCTTCCTGCTCATTCTTCACCTAATGCGAATGTTTTGACGTCATGCTTTCTGCTCATTCTTCACCTATTGCGAATTGTTTTGGAGGCATGCTTCCTGCTCATTCTTCACCTATTGCGAATTGTTTTGGAGTCATGCTTCCTGCTCATTCTTCACCTATTGCGAATTGTTTTGGAGTCATGCTTCCTGCTCATTCTTCACCTATTGCGAGTAGTTTTGGAGTCATGCTTCCTGCTCATTCTTCACCTATTGCGAGTAGTTTTGGAGTCATGCTTCCTGTTCATTCTTCACCTATTGCGAGTTGTTTTGGAGTCATGCTTCCTGCTCTTTCTTCATCTATTGTAATTATTTAAGAGTGATGCTTCCTGCTCTTTCTTCATCTATTGTGAATTATTCTAGAATCATGCTTCCTGCTTTTTCTTCACCTATTGTGAATGTTTGGAAAGTTATTCCTCTTGCTCATTCTTCATCTATTGTGAATTGTTGGGAAGTCATTCCTCTTGCTCATTCTTCATCTATTGTGAATTGTTGGGAAGTCATCCTCTTGCTCATTCTTCACCTAGTGTGAATTGTTTTTAGCAACTTGCTTCCTGCTCATTCTTCAACTATTCTGAATGTTAGAAAGTCATTCTTTCTGCTCATTCTTCATCTATTCTGAATTGTTTGAAAGTCATGCTTCCTGCTCATTCTTCACCTATTGCGAGTAGTTTTTGGATCATGCTTCCTGCTCATTCTTCACCTATTGCGAGTTGTTTTGGATTCATGCTTCCTGCTCATTCTTCACCTATTGCGAATTGTTTTGGAGTCATGCTTCCTGCTCATTCTTCACCTTTTGCGAATTGTTTTGGAGTCATGCTTCCTGCTCATTCTTCACCTATTGCGAATTGTTTTGGAGTCATGCTTCCTGCTCATTCTTTATCTATTGCGAATTGTTTGAAAGTCCTGCTTCCTGCTCATTCTTCACCTATTGCGAATTGTTTGAGAGTCATGCTTCCTGCTCGTTCTTCACCTTTTGCGAATTGTTTGAGAGTCATGCTTCCTGCTCGTTCTTCACCTATTGCGAATTGTTTTTGGAGTCATGCTTCCTGCTCGTTCTTGACCTATTGCGAATTGTTTTGGAGTCATGCTTCCTGCACATTCTTCACCTATTGCGAGTTGTTTTGGAGTCATGCTTCCTGCTCATTCTTCACCTATTGCGA
The DNA here is from genome assembly GCA_018389105.1 of Nautilus pompilius. Lineage (NCBI taxonomy): Eukaryota > Metazoa > Mollusca > Cephalopoda > Nautilida > Nautilidae > Nautilus > Nautilus pompilius. The sequence continues at coordinate 3,185 of JACATO010002289.1, forward strand.
GTTGTTTTGGAGTCATGCTTCCTGCTCATTCTTCACCTATTGCGAGTTGTTTTGGAGTCATGCTTCCTGCTCATTCTTCACGTATTGCGCGTTCTTTTGGAGTCATGCTTCCTGCTCATTCTTCACCTATTGCGAGTTGTTTTGGAGTCATGCTTCCTGCTCATTCTTCATCTATTGCGAATTGATTTGAGGTCATGCTTCCTGCTCATTCTTCACCTAATGCGAATTGTTTTGGAGTCATGCTTTCTGCTCATTCTTCACCTAATGCGAATTGTTTTCGAGTCATTCTTACTGTTCATTCTTCACCTATTTCGAGTTGTTTTGGAGTCATGCTTCCTGCTCATTCTTCACCTATTTCGAATTGTTTTGGAGTCATGCTTCCTGCTCATTCTTCACCTATTGCGAGTTGTTTTGGAGTCATGCTTCCTGCTCATTCTTCACCTATTGCGAGTTGCTTTGGAGTCATGCTTCCTGCTCATTCTTCACCTATTGCGAGTTGTTTTGGAGTCATGCTTCCTGCTCATTCTTCACCTATTGCGAGTTGTTTTGGAGTCATGCTTCCTACGTATTCTTCACCTATTGCGCGTTCTTTTGGAGTCATGCTTCCTGCTCATTCTTCACCTATTGCGAGGTTTTTGGAGTCATGCTTCTGCTCATTCTTCACCTAATGCGAATTGTTTTCGAGTCATTCCTTACTTGCTCATTCTTCACCTATTGCGAATTGTTTTGGAGTCATGCTCCTGCTCATTTTCACCTATTGCGATTGTTTTGGGTCAGGCTTCCTGCTCATTCTTCACCTATTGCGAGTAGTTTTTGGAGTCATGCTTCTTGCTCATTCTTCACCTATTGCGAGTAGTTTTGGAGTCATGCTTCCTGCTCATTCTTCACCTATTGCGAGTTGTTTTGGAGACATGCTTCCTGCTCATTCTCCTCCTATTGCGAATTGTTTGAGAGTATTGCTTCCTCTCTTTTCTTCATCTATTGTGAATTATTCTAGAATCATGCTTCCTCTTTTTTCTTCACCTATTGTGAATTGTTGGAAGTAATTCCTCTTGCTCATTCTTCACTATTGTGAATTGTTTGGGAAGTCATTCCTATTCTCATTTTTCACCTATTGTGAATTGTTTGAGATTCATACCTCTTGCTCATTCTTCACTATTTTGAATTGATTGAAATCATATTTCCTGCACTTACTTCACCTATTGTGAATCGTTTAAAAGTCTCAAACTGATCATCTTTACCTATTGTTAACGCTATCAATGTCAGTATTCCTGATCATTCTTTATCCATTGTTGAGGTATAATGTCAGACTTCCTGATCATTCTCCAGCAATTGTGCATTTTTAAGTGTAAAATTTGCTTAATGTTCACTCATCATGTATGATTATAATGTCATTGATTGTCATTGTTTAGACATTATGAATTATTTAAGATCATGCTTTGTGCTCATTTTTCACCTATTGTCAATTGTTTTTAGCATCATGCTTCCTGCTTATTCTTCATCTATTCTGAATTGTTAGAAAGTCATGCTTTCTGCTCATTCTTCAACTATTCTGAATTGTTAGAAAGTCATGCTTTCTGCTCATTCTTCAACTATTCTGAATTGTTAGAAAGTCATGCTTTCTGCTCATTCTTCAACTATTCTGAATTGTTGGAAATTCATTGCACTTGCTCATTCTTCACCTATTGTGAATTGTTTGAGAGTCATACCTCCTGCTCATTCTTCACCTATTGTGAGTAGTTTAGGAGTCATGCTTCCTGCTCATTCTTCACCTATTGCGAGTTGTTTTGGAGTCATACTTCCTGCTCATTCTTCACCTATTGCGAGTTGTTTTGGAGTCATGCTTCCTGCTCATTCTTCACCTATTGCGAGTTGTTTTGGAGTCATGCTTCCTGCTCATTTTTCACCTATTGCGAGTTGTTTTGGAGTCATGCTTCTTGCTCATTTTTCACCTATTGCGAGTTGTTTTGGAGTCATGCTTCCTGCTCTTTCTTCTTCTATTGTAATTATTCAAGAGTCATGCTTCCTGCTCTTTCTTTATCTATTGTGAATTATTCAAGAATCATGCTTCCCACTTTTTCTTCACTTATTGTGAATTGTTAGTAATTTATTCCTCTTCCTCATTATTCACCTATTGCTAATTGTTTGAGAGTCTACTTACTGCTTATTCTTCACCTATTGTGAATCGTTTAAAAGTCTCACTTACTGATCATTCTTTACCTATTGTTAATGCTATCAATGTCAGTATTCCTGATCATTCTTTATCCATTGTTGAGGTATAATGTCAGACTTCCTGATCATTCTCCAGCAATTGTGCATTTTTTTAAGTGTAAAACTTGCTCAATGTTCAATCATCATGTATGATTATATTGTCATTGATTGTCATTGTTCAGTCATTATGAATTATTTAAGATCATGCTTTGTGCTCATTCTTCACCTATTGTGAATTGTTTTTTGCATCATGCTTCCTGCTCATTCTTCAACTATTCTGAATTGTTGGAAATTATTCCTCTTGCACATTCTTCACCTATTGTGAATTGTTTTTTGCATCATGCTTCCTGCTCATTCTTCAACTATTCTGAATTGTTGGAAATTCATTCATCTTGCTCATTCTTCACCTATTGTGAATTGTTTGAGAGTCATTCCTCCTGTTCATTCTTCACCTATTGTGAATTGTTTGAGAGTCATAACTCCTGCTCTTTCTTCACTTATTGTGAATTATTCTAGAATCATGCTTCCTGCTTTTTCTTCACTTATTGTGAATTATTCTAGAATCATGCTTCCTGCTTTTTCTTCACTTATTGTGAATTATTTGAGAATCATGCTTCCTGCTTTTTCTTCACTTACTGTGAATTGTTAGAAAGTTATTCCTCTTGCTCATTATTCACCTATTGCTAATTGTTTGAGAGTCATACTTCCTGCTCATTTTTTTACCTATTGTGAATTGATTGTGAATCATACTTCCTGCTCATTATTCAACATTTGCTAATTGAATGAGAATCATATTTCCTGCTCATTCTTCACCTATTGTGAATTGTATGAAAGACAACCTTCCTGTACATTCTGATTCTATTGTGAATTCCTTTAGAGTTAGACTTCCTGCTCATTATTCAACTTTTATGAATTGTTTGAAAGTCATTCTTCTTTCTCATTCTTCATCTATTGTCAATCGTTTGAGTGTCATGCCTATTGATCACTCTTCACCTATTGTGAATCGTTTGAGAGTCATACTTACTGATGATTCTTCACTTATTGTGAATCGTTTGAAAGTCTCACTTCCTGATCATTCTTACCTATTGTTAATGTATCAATGTAAGACTTCCTGTTTATTCTTTACCTTTTGTTATGTTTTCAATGTCTGACTTCCTGATCATTCTTTAATTATTGTGTGATTCATTTTAGAGTCAATCTTCCTGTTCATTCTTCAGCAGTTGTGCATTTTTTTAGTGTAACCTTTGCTCAATGTTCCCTCATCATGTAAGATTATTATTGTCATTGATGCTCATTGTTCAGTCATTATGAATTGTTAAGATAATGCTTTTGCTCATTCTTCACCTATTCGAATTGTTGGAAATTCATTCCTCTTGCTCATTCTTCACCTATTGCGAATTGTTAGAAAGTCATGATTTCTTCTCTTTTTTCACCTATTGTGAATTATTTTGGAGTCATCCTTCCTGCTCATTCTTCACCTATTGCGAAATGTTTTGGAGTCATCCTTCCTGCTCATTCTTCACCTATTGCGAAATGTTTTGGAGTCATCCTTCCTGCTCATTCTTCGCCTATTGCGAAATGTTTTGGAGTCATGCTTCCTGCTCATTCTTCACCTATTGCGAAATGTTTGAGAGTGATGCTTCCTGCTCATTCTTCATCTATTGCGAATTGTTTGATATTAATGCTTCTTGCTCATTCTACACCTATTGCGAATTGATTGAGAGTCATGCTTCCTGCTCTTTCTTCACTTATTGTGAATTCTTTGAGAGTCATGTTTCCTGCTCTTTCTTCACTTATTGTGAATTCTTTGAGAGTCATGTTTCCTGCTCTTTCTTCACTTATTGTGAATTCTTTGAGAGTCATGCTTCCTGCTCTTTCTTCACTTATTGTGAATTCTTTGAGAGTCATGCTTCCTGCTCATTCTACACCTAATGCAAATTGTTTTGGAGTCATGCTTCCTTCTCAATCTTCACCTATTGCGAGTTGTTTTGGAGTCATGCTTCCTGCTCATTCTTCACCTATTGCGAGTAGTTTTGGAGTCATGCTTCCTGCTCTTTCTTCACTTATTGTGAATTCTTTGAGAGTCATGCCTCCTCCTCATTCTTCACAATTTGCGAATTGTTTGAAAGTCATGCTTACTCCTCATTCTTCACCTATTACGAATTGTTTGAAAGTCATACTTCATCCTCATTCTTCACCTATTACAAATTGTTTGAAAGTCATGCTTCCTGTTCATTCTTCATCTATTGTGAATTTTATGAAAGAAAACCTTCCTGTACATTCTGCTGCTATTGTAAATTGTTTGAGAGTCATACTTCCTGTGCATTCTTCACCTATTGTTAATGCTATTAATGTGAGTCCTCCTGATCATTCTTCAGCAATTGTGCATTGATTTATTGATTTAGTTTCAACCATGCTAAATGTTCCCTTTCATGCATCATTGTATTGTCACTGTTGCTCATTGTGCATTCACTGTAAATGGTTTTAGAGTCACTGTTCCTGTACATTATTCTCTCATTGTGAATTTTTTGAGTCATGCTTCCTGCTCATTCTTTACCTATTGTGAAGTGTTTTAAAGTCATGCTTCCTGCTCATTCTTCTCCTATTGCGAATTGTTTGAGAGTCATGCTTTCAGCTCGTTTTTCACCTTTTGCGAATTGCTTGAGAGTCTACTTCCTGCACATTCTGATCTTATTGTGAATTGTTTTAGAGTCATACTTGCTGATCATTCTTCACCTATTGTGAATTTTATGAAAGAAAACCTTCCTGCACATTCTGTTCCTGTTGTGAATTGCTTGAGAGTCATGCTTCCTGCTCTTTCTTCACTTATTGTGAATTCTTTGAGAGTCATGCTTCCTGCTCATTCTTCACCTATTGCGAGTTGTTTTGAAGTCATACTTCCTGCTCATTCTTCATCTATTGCGAATTGTTTTTGACTCATGCTTCCTGCTCATTCTTCACCTATTGCGAGATGTTTTGGAGTCATGCTTCCTGCTCTTTCTTCATCTATTGTAATTATTTAAGAGTCATGCTTCCTGCTCTTTCTTCTTCTATTGTAATTATTTAAGAGTCATGCTTCCTGCTCTTTCTTTATCTATTGTGAATTATTCTAGAATATTGCTTCCTGCTTTTTCTTCACTTATTGTGAATTATTCTAGAATATTGCTTCCTGATTTTTCTTCTCTTATTGTGAATTATTCTAGAATCATGCTTCCTTTTTTCTTCACTTATTTTGAATTGTTAGAAAGTTATTCCTTCCTCATTATTCACCTATTGCGAATTGTATGAGAGTCTACCTACTGCTCATTCTTCCTGCTCATTCTTCACCTAATGCGAATTGTTTTGGACTCATGCTTCCTGCTCTTTCTTCACCTATTGCGAGTTGTTTTGGAGTCATGCTTCCTGCTCTTTCTTCATCTATTGTAATTATTTAAGAGTCATGCTTCCTGCTCTTTCTTCATCTATTGTGAATTATTCTAGAATCATGCTTCCTGCTTTTTCTTCACCTATTGTGAATTGTTTGAAAGTTATTCCTCTTGCTCATTCTTCACCTATTGTGAATTGTTGGGAAGTCATTCCTCTTGCTCATTCTTCACCTAGTGTGAATTGTTTTTAGCATCTTGCTTCCTGCTCATTCTTCAACTATTCTGAATTGTTAGAAAGTCATTCTTTCTGCTCATTCTTCATCTATTCTGAATTGTTTGAAAGTCATGCTTCCTGCTCTTTCTTCACCTATTGCGAGTAGTTTTGGAGTCATGCTTCCTGCTCATTCTTCACCTATTGCGAATTGTTTTGGAGTCATGCTTCCTGCTCATTCTTCACCTATTGCGAGTTGTTTTGGAGTCATGCTTCCTGCTCATTCTTCACCTATTGCGAGTTGTTTTGGAGTCATGCTTCCTGCTCATTCTTCACCTATTGCGAGTTGTTTTGGAGTCATGCTTCCTGCGCATTCTTCACCTATTGCGAGTTGTTTTGGAGTCATGCTTCCTGCTCATTCTTCACCTATTGCGAGTTGTTTTGGAGTCATGCTTTCTGCACATTCTTCACCTAATGCGAATTGTTTTCGAGTCATTCTTACTGCTCATTCTTCACCTATTGCGAATTGTTTTGGAGTCATGCTTCTGCTCATTCTTCACCTATTGCGAATTGATTTGGAGTCATGCTTCCTGCTCATTCTTCACCTAATGCGAAATGTTTTGGAGTCATGCTTTCTGCTCATTCTTCACCTATTGCGAATTGTTTTGGAGGCATGCTTCCTGCTCATTCTTCACCTATTGCGAATTGTTTTGGAGTCATGCTTCCTGCTCATTCTTCACCTATTGCGAATTGTTTTGGAGTCATGCTTCCTGCTCATTCTTCACCTATTGCGAGTAGTTTTGGAGTCATGCTTCCTGCTCATTCTTCACCTATTGCGAGTAGTTTTGGAGTCATGCTTCCTGTTCATTCTTCACCTATTGCGAGTTGTTTGGAGTCATGCTTCCTGCTCTTTTTCATCTATTGAATTATTTAAGAGTGATGCTTCCTGCTCTTTCTTCATCTATTGTGAATTATTCTAGAATCATGCTTCCTGCTTTTTCTTCACCTATTGTGAATGGTTGGAAAGTTATTCCTCTTGCTCATTCTTCATCTATTGTGAATTGTTGGGAAGTCATTCCTCTTGCTCATTCTTCATCTATTGTGAATTGTTGGGAAGTCATTCCTCTTGCTCATTCTTCACCTAGTGTGAATTGTTTTTAGCAACTTGCTTCCTGCTCATTCTTCAACTATTCTGAATTGTTAGAAAGTCATTCTTTCTGCTCATTCTTCATCTATTCTGAATTGTTTGAAAGTCATGCTTCCTGCTCATTCTTCACCTATTGCGAGTAGTTTTGGAGTCATGCTTCCTGCTCATTCTTCACCTATTGCGAGTTGTTTTGGATTCATGCTTCCTGCTCATTCTTCACCTATTGCGAATTGTTTTGGAGTCATGCTTCCTGCTCATTCTTCACCTTTTGCGAATTGTTTTGGAGTCATGCTTCCTGCTCATTCTTCACCTATTGCGAATTGTTTTGGAGTCATGCTTCCTGCTCATTCTTTATCTATTGCGAATTGTTTGAAAGTCCTGCTTCATGCTCATTCTTCACCTATTGCGAATTGTTTGAGAGTCATGCTTCCTGCTCGTTCTTCACCTTTTGCGAATTGTTTGAGAGTCATGCTTCCTGCTCGTTCTTCACCTATTGCGAATTGTTTTGGAGTCATGCTTCCTGCTCGTTCTTGACCTATTGCGAATTGTTTTGGAGTCATGCTTCCTGCACATTCTTCACCTATTGCGAGTTGTTTTGGAGTCATGCTTCCTGCTCATTCTTCATCTATTGCGAGTTGTTTTGGAGTCATGCTTCCTGCTCATTCTTCACCTATTGCGAGTTGTTTTGGAGTCATGCTTCCTGCTCATTCTTCACGTATTGCGCGTTCTTTTGGAGTCATGCTTCCTGCTCATTCTTCACCTATTGCGAGTTGTTTTGGAGTCATGCTTCCTGCTCATTCTTCATCTATTGCGAATTGATTTGAGGTCATGCTTCCTGCTCATTCTTCACCTAATGCGAATTGTTTTGGAGTCATGCTTTCTGCTCATTCTTCACCTAATGCGAATTGTTTTCGAGTCATTCTTACTGCTCATTCTTCACCTATTGCGAGTTGTTTTGGAGTCATGCTTCCTGCTCATTCTTCACCTATTGCGAATTGTTTTGGAGTCATGCTTCCTGCTCATTCTTCACCTATTGCGAGTTGTTTTGGAGTCATGCTTCCTGCTCATTCTTCACCTATTGCGAGTTGCTTTGGAGTCATGCTTCCTGCTCATTCTTCACCTATTGCGAGTTGTTTTGGAGTCATGCTTCCTGCTCATTCTTCACCTATTGCGAGTTGTTTTGGAGTCATGCTTCCTGCGCATTCTTCACCTATTGCGCGTTCTTTTGGAGTCATGCTTCCTGCTCATTCTTCACCTATTGCGAGTTGTTTTGGAGTCATGCTTTCTGCTCATTCTTCACCTAATGCGAATTGTTTTCGAGTCATTCTTACTGCTCATTCTTCACCTATTGCGAATTGTTTTGGAGTCATGCTTCCTGCTCATTCTTCACCTATTGCGATTGTTTGGAGTCATGCTTCTGCTCATTCTTCACCTATGCGAGTTGTTTTGGAGTCATGCTTCCTGCTCATTCTTCACCTATTGCGAGTAGTTTTGGAGTCATGCTTCCTGCTCATTCTTCACCTATTGCGAGTTGTTTTGGAGTCATGCTTCCTGCTCATTCTCCTCCTATTGCGAATTGTTTTGAGAGTCATGCTTCCTGCTCTTTCTTCATCTATTGTGAATTATTCTAGAATCATGCTTCCTGCTTTTTCTTCACCTATTGTGAATTGTTGGAAAGTAATTCCTCTTGCTCATTCTTCACCTATTGTGAATTGTTGGGAAGTCATTCCTATTGCTCATTTTTCACCTATTGTGAATTGTTTGAGATTCATGCCTCTTGCTCATTCTTCAACTATTGAATTTTGAGAATCATTTTCCTGCATTACTTCACCTATTGTGAATCGTTTAAAAGTCTCACTTACTGATCATTCTTTACCTATTGTTAACGCTTTCAATGTCAGTATTCTGATCATTCTTTATCCATTGTTGAGGTTATAATGTCAGACTTCCTGATCATTCTCCAGCAATATGCATCATTGTATTGTCACTGTTACTCATTGTGCATTCACAGTAATGATTTTAGAGTCACTGTTCTTGTACATTATTCTTTTATTGTGAAATTTTTGAGTCATAATTCCTGCTAATTCTTTACCTATTGCGAACTTGTTTTAAAGTCATGATTCCCTGCTCTTTCTTCACCAATTGCAAATTATTTGAAAGTCATGCTTCCTGCTCATTTTTCACCTATGGCGAATTGTTTGAAAGTCATGCTTTCTGCTCATTCTTCACCTATTGCGAATTTTTTGAAAGTCCTGCTTCCTCCTCATTCTTCACCTTTTGCGAATTGTTTGAAAGTCATACTTCATCCTCATTCTTCAGCTATTGCGAATTGTTAGAGAGTCATGCTTCCTGCTCGTTCTTTACTTATTGTGAATTCTTTGAGAGTCATGCTTCCTGCTCTTTCTTCACTTATTGCGAATTCTTTGAGATTCATGCTTGCTGCTCTTTCTTCACTTATTGTGAATTATTTGAGAGTCATGTTTCCTACTCTCTCTTCACTTATTGTGAATTGTTTGAGAGTCATGCTTCCGTGCTCTTTCTTCAATTATTGTGAATTGTTTGAGAGTCATGCTTCCCTGCTCTTTTCTTCAATTATTGCGAATTGGGTTGAGAGTCATGCTTCCTGCTCGTTCGTCAGCTATTGCGAATTGTTTGAGAGTCATGCTTCCTGCTCCTTCTTCACTTATTGTGAATTCTTTGAGAGTCATTTTCTTCCTGCTCTTTCTTCACCTATTGTGAATTCTTTGAGAGTCCTGCTTCTGCTTATTATCATCTATTGCCAATTGTTTGAGAGTTTATTTCCTGCATATTCTTCACCTTTTGCGAATTGTTTGAAAGTCATGCTTCCTCCTCATTCTTCATCTATTGCGAATTGTTTTTGAAAGTCATGCTTCCTGCTTCATTCTTCACCTATTGTGATTTGTTTGAAAGTCATGCTTCCTTCTCATTCTTCAGCTATTGCGAATTGTTAGAGAGTCATGCTTCCTGCTCATTCTTCAGCTATTGCGAATTGTTTGAGAGTCATGCGTCCTGCTCCTTCTTCAGCTATTACGAATTGTTTGAGAGTCATGCTTCCCTGCTCGTTATTCACCTATTGCGAATTGCTTGAGAGTCATGCTTCCTGCTCGTTATTCAGATATTGCGAATATCCTGCACTCTCTTCACTTATTGCGAATTGTTTGAGAGTCATGCTTCCTGCACTCTCTTCACTTATTGTGAATAGTTTTAGAGTCATACTTGGCTGATCATTCTTCACCTATTGGTGAATTTTATGAAAAGAAAACCTCCTGCACATTCGGTTCCTGTTGTGAATTGCTTGAGAGTCATGCTTCCTGCTCTTTCTTCACTTATTGTGAATTCTTTGAGAGTCATGATTCCTGCTCTTTCTTCACTTATTGTGATTTCTTTGAGAGTCATGCTTCCTTTTTGCGAATTGTTTGAGAGTAACGTATCCTGCTCATTCTTCATCTATTCGATATTGTTTGAGAGTCATGCTTCCTGCACATTCTTCACCTATTGCGAATTGTTTGAGAGTGATGCTTCCTGCTCAATCTTCATCTATTGCGCATTGTTTGATATTAATGCTTCTTGCACATTCTACACCTATTGCGAATTGGATTGAGTGTCATGCTTCCTGCTTCGTTCTTACTTATTGTGAATTCTATGAGAGTCATGCTTCCTGCCCTGCTCCTTTTCTTCACTTGTTGTGAATTCTTTGAGATTCATGCTTCCTGCTCTTTCTTCTCTTCACTTATTGTGAATTATTTGAGAGTCATGTTTCCTACTCTCTCTTCACTTATTCTGAATTGTTTGAGAGTCATGCTTCCTGCTCTTTCTTCAATTATTGTGAATTGTTTGAGAGTCATGCTTCCTGCTCTTTCTTCAATTATTGTGAATTGTTTGAGAGTCATGCTTCCTGCTCTTTCTTCACTTATTGTGAATTGTTTGAGAGTCATGATTCCTGCTCTTTCTTCACTTATTGTGAATTGTTTGAGAGTCATGCTTCCGGCTCTTTCTTCACTTATTGGGAATTCTTTGAGAGTCATGCTTCCTGCTCTTTCTTCACCTATTGTGAATTCTTTGAGAGTCCTGCTTCCTGCTTATTATTCATCTATTGCCAATTGTTTGATAGTTTACTTCCTGCTTATTCTTCACCTTTTGCCAATTTTTTGAAAGTCCTGCTTCCTCCTCATTCTTCACCTTTTGCGAATTGTTTGAAAGTCATACTTCATCCTCATTCTTCAACTATTACGAATGTTTGAAAGTCATGCTTCCTGCTCATTCTTCTCTAATTGCGAATTGTTTGAAAGTCATGCTTCCTGCCTCATTCTTCACCTATTGTGATTTGTTTGAAAGTCATGCTTCCTGCTCATTCTTCACCTATTGCGAATTGTTTGAGAGTCATGCTTCCTGCTCGTTCTTCAGCTATTGCGAATTGTTTGAGAGTCATGCTTCCTGCTCGTTCTTCAGCTATTGCGAATTGTTAGAGAGTCATGCTTCCTGCTCGTTCTTCAGCTATTGCGAATTGTTTGAGAGTCATGCTTCCTGCTCGTTCTTCAGCTATTGCGAATTGTTTGAGAGTCATGCTTCCTGCTCGTTATTCACCTATTGCGAATTGCTTGAGAGTCATGCTTCCTGCTCGTTATTCAGCTATTGCGAATGTTTTGAGAGTCATGCTTCCTGCTCGTTATTCACCATTGCGAATTGCTTGAGAGTCATGCCTTCCTGCTCGTTATTCACCTATTGCGAATGCTTGAGGTCATCCTCCTGCTCGTTCTTCTCCTATTGCGAATTGTTGAGAGTCCATGCTTCATGCTCGTTCTTCTCCTATTGCGAATTGTTTGAGAGTCATACTTCCTGCACTCTCTTCACTTATTGTGAATTGTTTGAGAGTCATGCTTCCTGCTCTTTCTTCACTTATTGTGAATTCTTTGAGAGTCATGCTTCCTGCTCTTTCTTCACTTATTGTGAATTCTTTGAGATTCATGCTTCCTTTTTGCTAATTGTTTGAGAGTAACGTATCCTGTTTATTCTTCATCTATTTCATATTGTTTGAGAGTCATGTTTCCTGCACATTCTTCACCTATTGCGAATTGTTTGAGAGTAACGTATCCTGCTCATTCTTCATCTATTTCATATTGTTTGAGAGTCACGCTTCCTGCACATTCTTCACCTATTGCGAATTGTTTGAGAGTGATGCTTCCTGCTCATTCTTCATCTATTGCGAATTGTTTGATATTAAAGCTTCTTGCTCATTCTACAACTATTGCGAATTGATTGAGAGTCATGCTTCCTGCTCTTTCTTCACTTATTGTGAATTCTTTGAGAGTCATGCTTCCTGCTCTTTCTTCACTTATTGTGAATTCTTTGAGAGTCATGCTTCCTCCTCATTCTTCACCATTTGCGAATTGTTTGAAAGTCATGCTTACTCCTCATTCTTCACCTATTACGAATTGTTTGAAAGTCATACTTCATCCTCAATCTTCACCTATGACGAATTGTTTGAAAGTCATGCTTCCTGCTCATTCTTCATCTATTGCGAATTGTTTTGGAGTCATGCTTCCTGCTCATTCTTCACCTATTGCGAGTAGTTTTGGAGTCCTCCTTCCTGCTCATTCTTCACCTATAGCGAGTTGTTTTGGAGTCATGCTTCCTGCTCATTTTTCACCTAAAGCGAGTTGTTTTAGAGTCATGCTTCCTGCTCTTTTTTCTTCTATTGTAATTATTTAAGAGTCATGCTTCCTGCTCTTTCTTCATCTATTGTGAATTATTCTAGAATCATGCTTCCTTCTTTTTCTTCACTTATTGTGAATAGTTAGAAAGTTATTCCTCTTCCTCATTATTCATCTATTGTGAATTGTATGAGAGTCTACCTACTGCTCATTCTTCATCTATTGTAATTATTTAAGAGTCATGCTTCCTGCTTTTTCTTCACCTATTGTGAATTGTTGGAAAGTCATTCCTCTTGCTCATTCTTCACCTATTGTGAATTGTTGGGAAGTCATTCCTATTGCTCATTTTTCACCTATTGTGAATTGTTTGAGATTCAAACCTCTTGCTCATTCTCCAACTATTTTGAATTGATTGAGAATCATATTTCCTGCACTTACCTCACCTATTGTGAATCGTTTAAAAGTCTCACTTACTGATCATTCCTTACCTATTGTTAATGCTATCAATGTCAGTATTCCTGATCATTCTTTGTCCATTGTTGAGGTATAATGTCAGACTTCCTGATCATTCTCCAGCAATTGTGCATTTTTAAGTGTAAAATTTGCTTAATGTTCACTCATCATGTATGATTATATTGTCATTGATTGTCATTGTTCAGACATTATGAATTATTTAAGATCATGCTTTGTGCTCATTTTTCACCTATTGTCAATTGTTTTTAGCATCATGCTTCCTGCTCATTCTTCATCTATTCTGAATTGTTAGAAAGTCATGCTTCCTCCTCATTCTTCACCTATTGCGAATTTTTTGAAATTCCTGCTTCCTCCTCATTCTTCACCATTTGCGAATTGTTTGAAAGTCATGCTTCATCCTCATTCTTCACCTATTACGAATTGTTTGAAAGTCATGCTTCCTGCTCATTCTTCATCTATTGTGAATTTTATGAAAGAAAACCTTCCTGTACATTCTGCTGCTATTGTAAATTGTTTGAGATTCATACTTTCTGTGCATTCTTCACCTATTGTTAATGCTATTAATGTAAGTCCTCCTGATCATTCTTCAGCAATTGTGCATTGATTTATTGATTTAGTTTCAACCATGCTAAATGTTCCCTTTCATGCATCATTGTACTGTCACTGTTACTCATTGTGCATTCACAGTAAATGGTTTTAGAGTCACTGTTCTTGTACATTATTCTCTTATTGTGAAATTTTTGAGTCATGCTTCCTGCTCATTCTTTACCTATTGCGAACTGTTTTAAAGTCATGATTCCTGCTCTTTCTTCACCAATTGCGAATTGTTTGAAAGTCATGCTTACTCCTCATTTTTCACCAATTGCAAATTATTTGAAAGTCATGCTTCCTGCTCATTTTTCACCTATGGCGAATTGTTTGAAAGTCATGCTTTCTGCTCATTCTTCATCTATTGCGAATTCTTTGAGAGTCATGCTTCCTGCTCTTTCTATACTTATTGTGAATTCTTTGAGAGTCATGCTTCCTGCTCGTTATTCACCTATTGCGAATTGCTTGAGAGTCATCCTTCCTGCTCGTTATTCACCTATTGCGAATTGCTTGAGAGTCATCCTTCCTGCTCGTTCTTCTCCTATTGCGAATTGTTTCAGAGTCATGCTTCCTGCTCGTTCTTCTCCTATTGCGAATTGTTTCAGAGTCATGCTTCCTGCTCATTCTCCTCCTATTGCGAATTGTTTGAGAGTATTGCTTCCTGCTCGTTCTTCTCCTATTGCGAATTGTTTGAGAGTCATGCTTCCTGCTCTTTCTTCACTTATTGTGAATTCTTTGAGAGTCATGCTTCCTGCTCTTTCTTCACTTAATGTGAATTCTTTGATAGTCATGCTTCCTGCTCTTTCTTCACTTATTGTGATTTCTTTGAGAGTCATGCTTCCTTTTTGCGAATTGTTTGAGAGTAACGTATCCTGCTTATTCTTCATCTATTTCATATTGTTTGAGAGTTATGCTTCCTGCACATTCTTCACCTATTGCGAATTGTTTGAGAGTGATGCTTCCTGCTCATTCTTCACCTATTGCGAGTTGTTTTGGAGTCATACTTCCTTCTCATTCTTCACCTATTGTGAATTGTTTTTGACTCATGCTTCCTGCTCATTCTTCACCTATTGCGAGATGTTTTGGAGTCATGCTTCCTGCTCTTTCTTCATCTATTGCGAATTGTTTTGGAGTCATGCTTCCTGCTCATTCTTCACCTATTGCGAGTAGTTTTGGAGTCATGCTTCCTGCTCATTCTTCACCTATTGCGAGTAGTTTTTGGAGTCATGCTTCCTGTTCATTCTTCACCTATTGCGAGTTGTTGTTGGAGTCATGCTTCCTGCTCTTTCTTCATCTATTGTAATTATTTAAGAGTGATGCTTCCTGCTCTTTCTTCATCTATTGTGAATTATTCTAGAATCATGCTTCCTGCTTTTTTCTTCACCTATTGTGAATTGTTGGAAAGTTTATTCCTCGTGCTCATTCTTCATCTATTGTGAATTGTTGGGAAGTCATTCCTCTTGCCTCATTCTTCACCTAGTGTGAATTGTTTTTAGCAACTTGCTTCCTGCTCATTCTTCAATATTCTGAATTGTTAGAAAGTCATTCTTTCTGCTCATTCTTCATCATATTCTGAATTGTTAGAAAGTCATGCTTCCTGCTCATTCTTCACCTATTGCGAGTAGTTTTGGAGTCATGCTTCCTGCTCATTCTTCACCTATTGCGAGTTGTTTTGGATTCATGCTTCCTGCTCATTCTTCACCTATTGCGAATTGTTTTGGAGTCATGCTTCCTGCTCATTCTTCACCTTTTGCGATTTGTTTTGGAGGCATGCTTCCTGCTCGTTCTTGACCTATTGCGAATTGTTTTGGAGTCATGCTTCCTGCACATTCTTCACGTATTGCGCGTTCTTTTGGAGTCATGCTTCCTGCTCATTCTTCACCTATTGCGCGTTCTTTTTTGAGTCATGCTTCCTGCTCATTCTTCACCTATTGCGAAATGTTTTGGAGTCATCCTTCCTGCTCATTCTTCACCTATTGCGAAATGTTTTGGAGTCATCCTTCCTGCTCATTCTTCGCCTATTGCGAAATGTTTTGGAGTCATGCTTCCTGCCCATTCTTCACCTATTGCGAAATGTTTGAGAGTGATGCTTCCTGCTCATTCTTCATCTATTGCGAATTGTTTGATATTAATGCTTCTTGCTCATTCTACACCTATTGCGAATTGATTGAGAGTCATGCTTCCTGCTCTTTCTTCACTTATTGTGAATTCTTTGAGAGTCATGCTTCCTGCTCTTTCTTCACTTATTGTGAATTCTTTGAGAGTCATGCTTCCTGCTCATTCTACACCTAATGCAAATTGTTTTGGAGTCATGCTTCCTGCTCATTCTTCATTCTTCACCTATTGCGAGTAGTTTTGGAGTCATGCTTCCCTGCTCTTTCTTCACTTATTGTGAATTCTTTGAGAGTCATGCCTCTCCTCATTCTTCATCACACCATTTGCGAATTGTTTTGAAAGTCATGCTTACTCCTCATTCTTCACCTATTACGAATTGTTTGAAAGTCATACTTCATCCTCATTCTTCACCTATTACAAATTGTTTGAAAGTCTGCTTCCTGTTCATGTCTCTTCATCTATTGTGAATTTTATGAAAGAAAACCTTCCTGTACATTCTGCTGCTATTGTAAATTGTTTGAGAGTCATACTTTCTGTGCATTCTTCACCTATTGTTAATGCTATTAATGTAAGTCCTCCTGATCATTCTTCAGCAATTGTGCATTGATTTATTGATTTAGTTTCAACCATGCTAAATGTTCCCTTTCATGCATCATTGTATTGTCACTGTTACTCATTGTGCATTCACAGTAAATGATTTTAGAGTCACTGTTCTTGTACATTATTCTTTTATTGTGAAATTTTTGAGTCATAATTCCTGCTAATTCTTTACCTATTGCGAACTGTTTTAAAGTCATGATTCCTGCTCTTTCTTCACCAATTGCAAATTATTTGAAAGTCATGCTTCCTGCTCATTTTTCACCTATGGCGAATTGTTTGAAAGTCATGCTTTCTGCTCATTCTTCACCTATTGCGAATTTTTTGAAAGTCCTGCTTCCTCCTCATTCTTCACCTTTTGCGAATTGTTTGAAAGTCATACTTCATCCTCATTCTTCAGCTATTGCGAATTGTTAGAGAGTCATGCTTCCTGCTCGTTCTTTACTTATTGTGAATTCTTTGAGAGTCATGCTTCCTGCTCTTTCTTCACTTATTGCGAATTCTTTGAGATTCATGCTTGCTGCTCTTTCTTCACTTATTGTGAATTATTTGAGAGTCATGTTTCCTACTCTCTCTTCACTTATTGTGAATTGTTTGAGAGTCATGCTTCCTGCTCTTTCTTCAATTATTGTGAATTGTTTGAGAGTCATGCTTCCTGCTCTTTCTTCAATTATTGCGAATTGTTTGAGAGTCATGCTTCCTGCTCGTTCTTCAGCTATTGCGAATTGTTTGAGAGTCATGCTTCCTGCTCCTTCTTCACTTATTGTGAATTCTTTGAGAGTCATTCTTCCTGCTCTTTCTTCACCTATTGTGAATTCTTTGAGAGTCCTGCTTCCTGCTTATTATTCATCTATTGCCAATTGTTTGAGAGTTTATTTCCTGCATATTCTTCACCTTTTGCGAATTGTTTGAAAGTCATGCTTCCTCCTCATTCTTCATCTATTGCGAATTGTTTGAAAGTCATGCTTCCTGCTCATTCTTCACCTATTGTGATTTGTTTGAAAGTCATGCTTCCTTCTCATTCTTCAGCTATTGCGAATTGTTAGAGAGTCATGCTTCCTGCTCATTCTTCAGCTATTGCGAATTGTTTGAGAGTCATGCTTCCTGCTCCTTCTTCAGCTATTACGAATTGTTTGAGAGTCATGCTTCCTGCTCGTTATTCACCTATTGCGAATTGCTTGAGAGTCATGCTTCCTGCTCGTTATTCAGATATTGCGAATATCCTGCACTCTCTTCACTTATTGCGAATTGTTTGAGAGTCATGCTTCCTGCACTCTCTTCACTTATTGTGAATAGTTTTAGAGTCATACTTGCTGATCATTCTTCACCTATTGTGAATTTTATGAAAGAAAACCTTCCTGCACATTCTGTTCCTGTTGTGAATTGCTTGAGAGTCATGCTTCCTGCTCTTTCTTCACTTATTGTGATTTCTTTGAGAGTCATGCTTCCTTTTTGCGAATTGTTTGAGAGTAACGTATCCTGCTCATTCTTCATCTATTCGATATTGTTTGAGAGTCATGCTTCCTGCACATTCTTCACCTATTGCGAATTGTTTGAGAGTGATGCTTCCTGCTCAATCTTCATCTATTGCGCATTGTTTGATATTAATGCTTCTTGCACATTCTACACCTATTGCGAATTGATTGAGTGTCATGCTTCCTGCTCGTTCTTTACTTATTGTGAATTCTATGAGAGTCATGCTTCCTGCTCTTTCTTCACTTGTTGTGAATTCTTTGAGATTCATGCTTCCTGCTCTTTCTTCACTTATTGTGAATTATTTGAGAGTCATGTTTCCTACTCTCTCTTCACTTATTCTGAATTGTTTGAGAGTCATGCTTCCTGCTCTTTCTTCAATTATTGTGAATTGCTTGAGAGTCATGCTTCCTGCTCTTTCTTCACTTATTGTGAATTCTTTGAGAGTCATGTTTCCTGCTCTTTCTTCACTTATTGTGATTTCTTTGAGAGTCATGCTTCCTTTTGGCGAATTGTTTGAGAGTAACGTATCCGCTCATTCTTCATCTATTCGAATATGTTTGAGAGTCATGCTTCCTGCACATTCTTCACCTATTGCGATTGTTTGAGAGTGATGCTTCCTGCTCATATCTTCTCTATTGCGCATTGTTTGATATTAATGCTTCTTGCACATTCTACACCTATTGCGATTGATTGAGTGTCATGCTTCCTGCTCGTTCTTTACTTTTTGTGAATTCTATGAGAGTCATGCTTCCTGCTCATCTTCTCACTTGTTGTGAATTCGTTTGAGATTCATGCTTCCTGCTCTTTCTTCACTATTGTGAATTATTGAGAGTCATGCTTCCTACTCTCTCTTCACTTATTCTGAATTGTTTGAGAGTCATGCTTCCTGCTCTTTCCTTTCTTCTTCATTATTGTGAATTGTTTGAGAGTCATGCTTCCTGCTCTTTCTTCAATTATTGTGAATTGTTTGAGAGTCATGCTTCCTGCTCTTTCTTCACTTATGTGGAATTGTTTGAGAGTCATGATTCCTGCTCTTTCTTCACTTATTGTGAATTGTTTGAGAGTCATGCTTCCGGCTCTTCTTCACCTATTGTGAATTCTTTGAGAGTCCTGCTTCCTGCTTATTATTCATCTATTGCCAATTGTTTGATAGTTTACTTCCTGCTTATTATTCACCTTTTGCCAATTTTTTGAAAGTCCTGCTTCCTCCTCATTCTTCACCTATTTTGCGAATTTTTGAAGTCATACTTCATCCTCATTCTTCAACTATTACGAATTGTTTGAAAGTCATGCTTCCTGCTCATTCTTCTCCTATTGCGAATTGTTTGAGTCATGCTTCCTGCTCATTCTTCACCTATTGTGATTGTTTGAAAGTCATGCTTCCCTGCTCATTCTTCACCTATTGCGAATTGTTTGAGAGTCATGCTTCCTGCTCGTTCTTCAGCTTATTGCGAATTGTTTGAGAGTCATGCTTCCTCCTGCTCGTTCTTCTTCAGCTATTGCGAATTGTTAGAGAGTCATGCTTCCTGCTCGTTCTTCAGCTATTGCGAATTGTTTGAGAGTCATGCTTTCCTGCTCGTTCTTCATCTATTGCGAATTGTTTGAGATCATGCTTCCTGCTCGTTATTCACCTATTGCGAATTGCTTGAGAGTCATGCTTCCTGCTCGTTATTCAGCTATTGCGAATTGTTTGAGAGTCATGCTTCCTGCTCGTTATTCACCTATTGCGAATTGCTTGAGAGTCATGCTTCCTGCTCGTTATTCACCTATTGCGAATTGCTTGAGAGTCATCCTTCCTGCTCGTTCTTCTCCTATTGCGAATTGTTTGAGAGTCATGCTTCCTGCTCGTTCTTCTCCTATTGCGAATTGTTTGAGAGTCATACTTCCTGCACTCTCTTCACTTATTGTGAATTGTTTGAGAGTCATGCTTCCTGCTCTTTCTTCACTTATTGTGAATTCTTTGAGAGTCATGCTTCCTGCTCTTTCTTCACTTATTGTGAATTCTTTGAGATTCATGCTTCCTTTTTGCTAATTGTTTGAGAAGTAACGTATCCTGTATATATCCTATCATCTATTTCATATTGTTTGAGAGTCATGTTTCCTGCACATTCTTCACCTATTGCGATTGTTTGAGAGTAACGTATCCTGCTCATTCTTCATCTATTTCATATTGTTTTGAGAGTCACGCTTCCTGCACATCTCATTCTTCACCTATTGCGAATTGTTTGAGAGTGATGCTTCCTGCTCAATCTTCTCTATTGCGAAATTGTTTGATATTAAAGCTTCTTGCTCCATTCTACAACTATTGCGAATTGATTGAGAGTCATGCTTCCTGCTCTTTCTTCTTCTTATTGTGAATTCTTTGAGAGTCATGCTTCCTGCTCTTCTTCACTTATTGTGAATTCTTTGAGAGTCATGCTTCCTCCTCATTCTTCACCATTGCGAATTGTTTGAAAGTCATGCTTACTCCTCATTCTTCACCTATTACGAATTGTTTGAAAGTCATACTCATCTCTCAATCTTCACCTTACGAATTGTTTGAAAGTCATGCTTCCTGCTCATTCTTCACTATTGCGAATTGTTTTGGAGTCATGCTTCTGCTCATTCTTCCCTATTCGAGTGTTTTGGAGTCCTCCTTCCTGCTCATTTCTTCCACCTATAGCGAGTTGTTTTGGAGTCATGCTTCCTGCTCATTTTTCCCTAAACGAGTTGTTTTTAGAGTCATGCTTCCTGCTCATTTTTCTTCTATTGTAATTATTTAAGAGTCATGCTTCCTGCTCTTTCTTCATCTATTGTGAATTATTTCTAGATCATGCTTCCTTCTTTTTCTTCACTTATATTGTGAATAGTTAGAGTTTTATTCCTCTTCTTCCTCATTATTCATCTATTGTGAATTGTATGAGAGTCTACCTACTGCTCATTTCTTCATCTATTGTAATTATTTAAGAGTCATGCTTCCTGCTTTTTTCTTCATCTATTGTGAATTGTTGGAAAGTCATTCTCTTGCTCATTCTTCACCTATTGTGAATTGTTGGGAAGTCATCCTATTGCTCATTTTTCACCTATTGTGAATTGTTTGAGATTCAAACCTCTTGCTCATTCTCCAACCTATTTTGAATTGATGTGAGAATCATATTCCTGCCCTTCCTCCTACCTATTGTGAATCGTTTAAAAAAGTCTCACTTACTGATCATTCCTTACCTATTGTTAATGCTATCAATGTCAGTATTCCTGATCATTCTTTGGTCTTATGTCGATTGTTGAGGTATAATGTCAGACTTCCTGATCATTCTCCAGCAATTGTGCATTTTTAAGTGTAAAATTGGCTTAATGTTCACTCATCATGTATGATTATATTGTCATGTGATTGTCATTGTTCAGACATTATGAATATTTTAAGATCATGCTTTGTGCTCATTTTTCACCTATTGTCGAATTGTTTTTAGCATCATGCTTCCTGCTCATTCTTCATCTATTGCTGAATTGTTAGAAAGTCATGCTTCCTCCTCATTCTTCACCTATTGCGAATTTTTTGAAATCATGCTTCCTCCTCATTCTTCACCATTTGCGAATTGTTTGAAAGTCATGCTTCTGCCTCATTCTTCACCTATTACGAATTGTTGAAAGTCATGCTTCCTGCTCTTCTTCACAAATGCGAATTGTTTTGGAGTCATGCTTTCTGCTCATTCTTCACCTAATGCGAATTGTTTTCGAGTCATCTTACTGCTCATTCTTCACCTATTGCAAATTTTTTTGGAGTCATGCCTTCCTGCTCATTCTTCACCTATTGCGAATTGATTTGGAGTCATGCTTCCTGCTCCTTCTTCACCTAATGCGCAATGTTTGGAGTCATGCTTTCTGCTCATTCTTCACCTATTGCGAATTGTTTTGGGAGTCATGCTCCTGCTCATTCTTCAC
>JACATO010002290.1:0-28751 GCA_018389105.1 Nautilus pompilius
TATAACGACGAATGAGACGCTGTCTGTTTGTTGTAACATTCTTCTCTGATTTTAAACTCAGGACAAATAAAAACTTAAATTATTAATTGAATCATTGTTACAATACTTACATAGATACACGTAACAGGTGAAATGCAGATAATTTTATATTGGGAAACGAGCAGCTTTCATATGAATAATTTAGGTGATTTGGAGCAGCAGTTGAGCAGTTGTCACCTGATTCATTCCGCCAGTCGTCGTTTTCGGTCTGAACCTCTGCAACTAGTTTTTTAGTACTTATAAATCTGTATTGAAATGATACTCAAATGTAGAAAGTAGGGATGTGTTATGAATATGGTATCACAATGCATATATTTTCCAGGTTTCCAATATGGCAAAATGCAGTTTGACTAAGCTAACTGCAGAGATGGTGGCAGAGTTAGCAACTGAAGAGATTCTGAATGTGGATAAAGAGCCAGATTATTCTGAGACTGATGATCCACACTATGAACCAGAAGTAGATGTTGAACATTGGAGGAAAGAAGATTCACCAACTCTGTCAGCTCCAGGTGTTCGGTTTATGCAAGAATCTTTGTATTAGTGAGGACAATGGTTTTCTGAATAGGAACCTGAAGACAATTCCCAAAGGACAATTAGACTCAGCTGCAATGGCTCATAATGGATCGAAAAACCTCCCAGTCAAGGAAACTCGCCAAGCCACAACATAAGGAACTCTCTGGGGCCTGCACCAGAAACAACTGTCACCTAAAGATTCTCGGGATCTTTTTGTCTATAACAACATGATTGAGAAATTTGAAATTGTTTAAATCTTGAAGGATGAAGAGCAGCAGCCAGTAAGGAGAAAGAATGCAAAGGTATGTCTAGAAATGAGCTTCTGGCTTTTGTGGGCCTTTTCTCTTTTGGTAAGATGTGAGAAAAACTGGGACATTTCCACTTGGGAACTGTTCGGAGACCCAATTTTCAAACCTGGTGTACAGACTCACAATGTCTGTTGCTATATTTGAAGACATTCGGTTTCCTGAGGTTTGACGACAAGAGAATTTCGTCTGAAAATGGACCTCATGGCAACTATCAGATGTTATAAGATCTTTTTGTTGCTAACTGCTGAAAGAGGTTTGTTCCCAGTCATTGTGTGACAGTAGGTGAACAATTGATGCCAGTTCACTCAGTATGGCAATGATGGTATGGTCTACACTGGAAAACAGTCTGCTGAAGAAGTCCAGAGGAATCCTGGATCAAGCATCGTGCAGTCAATTGGCGAATACAAGCCACAAGATAACAACAGGTAATTTTTTCACAAGCATGCCCCTAACTGAAGCACTACTTGAGAAAGGACTGGCACTTGTGGAGACGCTCTGCCAAAACAAGCCAGACACCTGCTTTGATGAAGGCTTCCAAGTTCCGAGAATTTCATAGTTCTAATTTGGTTTCAAGACAACAGCACCATGGTGAGTTATGGGCCCAAGAAAGATAAGGCGATCATTTTGCTGAGCACAATGCACCACGACAAGACAGTAGATGATCAGAGCAAGAAGACAAAAAACAGAAATTATCAAGTACTACCATGAGACAAAAAGTGGTGTCAACATGATGGACCAGATGGTTTGTACTCATTCCTGTAAGTGACAATCGAGAAGGTGACCTACGGTATTGTGGTACGATGTTGTTGGTGTGGCCAGCCTGAATGCCCACCACTCTCTATACAGATCACAGCAGCACCGAGATTATGGAGAAGGCCCGGCACAAGTGACGCTTATTTCTAAAAGAGCTTGTGACGGAACTTGTCACAACACACATGAGAAGTTGTTTGGAAGACAGTCTAAACCTTCCTAAAGCTGTTGTTACCTCAATGGAGAAGCGTGGTGTAGCAATGGAAGAACACCAGCCATATGTCCAGAAGCAAGGTCCACCAAAGAAGAGACTTGAATTCTGACTTTTGAAGAAAGACCGCAAAAGCTCCATGAAGTGTGCGAGGAGCACAGCCACAATGTGTGAGCCGACTTACTGCAGTGAAGATGACTTATTTGTGAAAAAGACCTAACTGGTCAAAAGCAATAAGATTAGGAAAAAATACAAACAACTAAATAATATAGAGCATTTGTTATACTGATTACTTTTTTCTTTTTTAATTGAACTTTATAAATAAATATCTGTTTTATACATTTTAAATGTTTCTCTATGGCCATCTATACAACATTTAACATACTGTTAAATAATGGGATCAATGAGTCATCTTTTTTTGTGAAAATATACAAAATTACTAGTACAGATCTTCCAGACCCAACCACCGGAACAGTGTAGAGTATTTAAGACTGCATCCTACACTTAAGCTGGAAGTTGTTAAGTTAGCTGAAATAAAAATGGTGATAATATGGCCACACACAGGACATTCGATCTCAACAATAAATGTGCTTAGAGACTGGTGTAAGGCAAAGAATATGTTACGTGTACAAAGTAAAGTAAGGTAAACCCATGTGTGTCATGGACTCAATACTGTACAGCTGAGACTAAAGACTGTAACTCACAAATGATGATTGCTCTCGTTACATTTCTCCCTGTCTTTCTTTTGCTGCTGTGTTGATTTATAACACAGTCGTTCTTCCTTGAATATGGTGGTATAGTTTGGTTAGTAGCATAGCACATTAGACATTAGTTAACATAAAACATGCTAACAAGAAATCAGTTACCTGGTTTCCTCTATTTCATCTTATCAGGATTACACTGTAGTCATTTCTCTGGAATCCCTGCTAGCTTCTTAGAAACATGCAGCCATCTGAGTTACGATGAAAAAGGGACATTTCAACGTTGATCAAGATGATAAAAGCTGGTTTAAGAGGACATTATTAAAAGACACTGACACGGTACCTTTTCATAAAAACAGCATGTATAAGCACTTGGTGTAATGATTGAATTCGTGCAATTGCATAAAAGCTCTGCTCAGCTCCTGTAGTTGAAAACAAGAAAAAGATTGAGAATAGAATCCCCCAGACTGATAAATGCTTGCAGGAAGATATTCTCTATATATTGGAATCTCTCAATTCCTTTCATATGATTAGGATTATACACATCGGAAAAAATCGAAATCTGCTCCCAAACTACTAACAGAAGTGAGGTAGACCTGCCTTACGGAAATTTTGAAGCTATTAGGGATGTGAAATGAAACAAGGGAGGAGTAAGGGGCTGGATATCATTAGGGTGATGCTCATCCATCCGTGCTTCATTGAACATCCCTAGTACAGGTAGACAGACCTAAAAGGGAAGACTTGATCAGTGGTGCAGGCACATGGACATGGATAATTGATTTTTATTGATTGTAAGTGAAGATATACGTTAACAAAGGCTGTAATACAGATGCTAGGTTTGGCCTAATGGTCAGCGGAGAACTCGACCTCACAGAGATCCCGCAGAAGGATATTTTCAGGTCACTTGTTGTTACCGTAATTATATGCAGGTGACAGGTGAAAGATAAATACTACGGAGCGAGAAAATTTCGTCAAAACAGGTGTACATGATTTAGCCAAAAAGGAAAAAAATAAATGTACATATAAATATATATACAGGGGTATATATAAAACTAAAGGACGTGAAAGACCTGACGGGTGTAAATTTTCAACGATAAATGATGACTAATTAACCCTTTAGAATTGGTAACAGCCATGTTTGGTTTGTTTTGGTAACGTACTAGAGGTATAATATTCCGAGTGTACATTATGTACCCTTAACTTACATCATTTCTAAAACGTATCAAATGAAGACATTGTGTACATTAGCAAAGATTGCTAGGGAGGCAGGTTTATGTGGCTGCATTAGCCAGGTGGTCGGCAGGTGTTTTGGGTGTTTTGGTGCAGGGAGTTGTATGTGGCCGCTGTGACCAGGTGCTAGTTCTGCAGGGCTAGCCACTGAAGCTGGCCTGGCTGAAGACTGCTGGGGTTTTCTAACATTTCCCTAAAGGCTGTTTTCAATAAAATCGGCCCTACACAGGTTTTTTAAACTTTAATTGTCTCTGTTGTGCAGTGATGTTCATGGAGCTTCCCTGGTCTTGGAATAAGAAAGAGTTATCTTTTTATGACGACATTCCTTGAATTTCAGAAAAAAATCCCGAACTCTGTTGCCGTAACTGCAGTATTCTTGCAAACGTTAATGACGTTGACCAAGTCCCTAGAGAAGATGCCTGGTGCCCTCAGCTTTCCTGATTGATCTCATTGTCTGGATTAGTTGGTTTTGTCCTGCAGGTTACAGTGGTAGCCATAAATTGCTTCTATTTTCTTTTTTTTTAAGCAAATTTTGAAAAAAATTAAATATATGTATATTTTTCACATGTGCTGTTTTAATTATATGTATTAGCCTTCTTTATTCTTTTCCTAGGCTGCCGTAATTTTTACCTTCCCAGATTCTCTGTCCAAATATAGATGCTTAAGAACAGAAGCCTTTATCTTTTACAGGGACTCACTCAGGATCACACACCTGGAATCCTCCCGCTTACATTTACTACCCGGTCTTCCTCATTAGGGGGAAAATTTACTAGAACTCTTTTGGATAAAAGTGGTATAAACACACAGATGGCTAGTTCGGAGAAGCCATGGTTACCAAGCTGTCATCTATGTACAAACGTTTTTCATGGTGCGTGTATGTGTATGTGTGTTCATGTTATATGTGTATAACTCCTTTTGAAGGGAGGTGTACTGAATCCGCATGAAGTTTGGGATGGGACGTGATCTTTGGGAGACGTCTTACGACAGTATAAAGATTCTCAACTAGAGGCTGATGATGATCCTGGTGATCGCTCCTTTATTCAGGGAGCTTGCGATACGCTCCGCTGGCAGTTGCACCCATTGAATAGGAATTGCCGATTTATCAAAACCCTAACCCTTAGGGGAAGAGAGAGAGCCAGGTCGGCAGAACACCCTGATTTTGGCTAAAAAGCGAGCCAAGTTGGTATCGACCTGCTTCCCCGAGCCATTTTCTTAGTTGTTGTCAGCAACACGAATGGAAAACAATTGTAGCGTACAGAGGTCCAAAGACCGGCCAAACCCCACCATTTCGTTATGCTACAGCAGAAGGTTAGGAGTCTTGTTTCTGCTGCATTGTCTTTAATTGTGTTGTAAATGTGAGGTGACTAAAATGGCATGGATTCAGATGCAGATAGAGAGAGAGAGAGAGAGAGAGAGAGAGAGACAGAGAGAGAGAGATGAGAGAGAGATGAGAGAGAGAGAGAGAGAGAGAGAGAGCGAGAGAGAGAGAGAGAGAGAGAGAGAGACAGAGAGAGAGAGAGAGAGAGAGAGAGAGAGAGACAGAGAGATAGAGAGAGAGAGAGAGAGAGAGAGAGAGAGAGAGGAGAGAGAGATACAATAACAGAAATGTCGTAACTGATGGTTTACGTGATTTTTTGTAATTTTTTACTGTAATAATCCATCTTCATTTAACAATAAAGAGAGGCAGATAACTACATTTTCATACGGCGAGTTCAAAGCCAGCCTGATACAATCATGGCATTTTCTGCCAGCCAAGTTTTATTTGAATGCTCCTCGTACGAGTTGAACAAAAAGAAGGAACAAAAGTCATTTGTTAATTAAGGGAACTTAATGCGGATGAATATTCTTTTGTTTGCACTATGAATAATTTGTGGCCAATATCTTCGCAACACCTAAAAGAAAGTGGCAGTTACATCTTATTGGCGGACCCTACAAACAGCCTAAAATTAATGCTTGTCATGTACAATTGGAATGAGTTAGATTATTCAAATGCTCAAAACGACAGGTACACGTGTCTGATGTTAGGGTGGATAATACGTCCACATTTTCAAATTGATCTTGACTGCTACAACATCAATGCTCAGTACCCATCTAGAGGCGGTCTGCTACATGCAGGAACATGATTGGCAGTAGTAGTAGTATTCATTTCATGGTATTGATTCCAATTACATATTGCTTTATATTTACATCATACTGTTCTCTCTCTCTCTCCCTCTCTCCCCATTCCTCCCACCACACAAGCCTGTCTGGAGAACCTTTTTTGTGTTCCATGGAAAGCAAGATCTGCTTCACTTCACTTGCGGTTAATAATGAAAATGAATGCCCAGCTCAGCAGATCTACCTCTATGGTGAAGACTGCACTTCTGTCATCTCAGGTAAACCTTCTTTCTTGTTAAGGATTACGATGGCAGTATAATGTTTATTTTGTTTAGGATATTAAATGCTGAAAAATCCTGTTGAAAATTTGTTTCAAAGTTCAACAGAAAGTGCCAAGCAAGAATGGCTTTATGTGCAGGGTAATGAGGAGGAAGTGATTTAATGGAAAAAAGTAAATTCCTGAGATAAAACATTAATTAAATAGCTTTTAAAATCTATTCTAACTTTTGCAACATAACCCATCACCTACAGGAGATTGTTTATCTGCAAGTTAACTTAAATTATCTTCTAGTTACAAGAAATGTGGATTCACTACAAACTTTGTAAACATTTTTGTTTAATTAGGAGACCATTTGTGTTTCTGTATGAATGGTGTATATTTTATAATGGAATCAGACTTAGATGTTCTCTGCTACAAAACCTGTTTTTCAGTTCCATTTGTGAAAATTCTCGTAGAGAATATGATTTCTCTCGTTGTCTCTAAAATGTTTGATATTTTACTTCTCACGCGAAAGACGAAAGTTTGAGGTCCAACATTTTTTGAAGGTCAAACAATTATTTGTACATTAAAATATTTTGTAATCATTCATCTTAGCTCCAGAAATGGAAAATCTTAATAATGAACCGCTTCAATGATCAAGTGTTCCAAGCTACTTTTGCCTGTCAGTAATAATGAGATCAATAACACGAAACCTGAATATACTGTAGATGATGGAGATGCTGCCCTGTATTATATATCAACATGTGTTTGTTTAGTAAAGATTTCTAAAAAATGGAACATTTAAATGTACCGAAGATTTGAACATTTCTACTTTCATCATCATTTCATCGATCTTCAGTCATATCGAAGTCTACGATCTCTGATCGGCTGTTCACGATGTGGTTCTGTGATTCGGTGATGTACAGGACAAGTGAGAGCGTAAACGACCTGCTGTATAGTGAGCGGGTTCTGATCAAAGACAAATCGATTTCTCGCTTGGATGATCGGTCGACTCCCTGATATTCCATAATAATTCATCAATAAATTATGATTACCATCCATTTTTATTTACCATTTTTAGAGAAATGAATTTAAAGATTCTTCACTTTACATAAACTGAGTACAATGAATTTTTTTTACTTCTTTGGTTCTTGAAATATACTTCGGTATCCTTTTAATGGACCATTCTGTTAATATTAGGTAACACTGAGACAATCAATTTCTGTAAATATCCATGACATCATTAATTAGAATAACTTTAAATCTCAAGGTTTGATTGATAGATGAACTATTAGCCGTACATTACCACAGATTGTGATGTGGATGTAATTTCTCATTTGTTTATAACGTTTCAAAGTAGATTTACGTTGACGAATTTCTTCCTGTTTCTGTTATTCTCACTAATTCTCGGTTCCAATAATATAGGGCCTAAGTGTCAGACTTATTCAGCAGCCTGATAAACTCCTGTCATTTCCATAACTTCGACTAAAAGGAATAAATATTGAAACTGTGTTTTTCATCATTATATTTTGAACAGATTGAACCAAGAGGTTTTATAAAAACAGTTTATGTTATGAATAAAGTGGAAATAATTCCTGGATCGTTATCCATTGTATTTATCATTGTTCTTTGAATTTTTTAAGGATGATATGGAATCCTTCCAACTGCAATACATTTAACCGATTGATATTTATTATCGTTTTCTTAATTTATGGTAAAAATCTATTTCCATCAATAAGAAATAGCTAAATTACCGATGTGAAGTTCTCCAATCAACTTGTTTCTATGTTCCAACGTTTCTATCCACTTTTCTAGGACAGGAGCAATCATTTATTCCATTACCGGTCGATATCTTGTAGTATCGATGATCAGATCACACGAATCAAGAAGTACACACACAATTTTCTCTCATTCTTGTTGCACGAACAAACAAAGTGATATTAAGTTACTGAAATCAGACTTTCCGCCTTTGAAACTGTCACATGAGCATAAAATGTTCTTACCTGTAATTAATGATATCTTTCTATGCACTACAAACGGAACAATCCCAGACAGGTGAGCTCTCGTAGTTTTGTTGCTCTGTTTCCAAACTGTTGTTTGTTGACTACATTTTGAAGAGAGAGATAATTCACCGATTCATAGAGGAAAATGGAAAATAATTTCCGTACCATTAGCTTTCTGCTTGTGATGTTTGAACTATCGATGATCTCATCACCAATATGTTTTATCGATTTGCAGAGATTCAAAATTAGTTGCTATCTTTTCACCAGTTTCCATGCTGTTCATTATACTGTCAGACACTGTAAGGAGGGAGAACTCTGCACAGAGTTATTTCCCCTGCATGATAAAGAGCCATCGAAAACCAACTGTACTAGAAACAAGAGAAGTCGGAAATTATCCTCGGCGTTCATAGGAAAAGTTTATTTAATACAAGGAATGAAATATAAACAAACATTTGTTTCTGTGATCAGGGAGAAAGCGACACCCGGACAGTAACGGGTAGAAGGAAGAGTACGGTTACTACTTATTGAAGGAAAGCTGAGGACCGTCTGAACATGGAGCTGATTTATTACATATTTCAGATCAGCAGAAGTCGATAATAATCAGTAATATCTGCATACACATTAATATACAGGACAGCAGGAGCTTCGATGTGGGTAAGGGCCGTCTATTTCCTTTATTTGCTCTTCTAAAAGGGGGGGTTTTGTCGTATTCCAGTCCTGATTCTCTCAGAACGTTTCCTTTATCTGTGTCTAATGTTTCTCTCATTCTAACCAAGTTGGAATACCTGTCTCACCTGTAACAGTCAGGTAAACTCTCCTGTGAGCGAGAGCCGATATAATTAATATCTTGAGGTTATAAAATAAGTGCTGCTGTTTCGTTCTCAATGGCAGGTGAGGTAAACTGTCTCACCTGTGTCCTTATTTCAAGGTTTTAAAGCCGTGAGCCACACAGAGAGTAATTAGGGATGAAATATTCTGGAAACCTGTCAGTTTGTAAGAGGGGCCGACTTCATCACTGTCTCACACGTTATGGATGATTAAGGAGGGGGGAGAGGAAGAAGAGAGTAGGGAAAGTAGAGAGAAAGGGAAAAACATAGACGGAGGAGAGAGAGGAATAAAGAGAAGATAGAAAGAAAAGGGAAAAGAAGAGAAAAAGAGGGAGATGAGAAGGGGATAGAGAAAATAAGTAGAGAATAAGGAAAGGAAGAGGGGAAGATGAAGAAAAGGACATAAAGATAAGGAAAGAGGGAAATTAACAAACAGACAAAGGAAGAGAGAGAGGAGAAGACCGAAAGCTGAGTGGCCCCTTCCTGTCTTTAGGGATCCATGAACGTTGTATTTAGCCGAATTAATTTTCTAGTAAAGAGATGGTAATCGTAGAGCCTGTAATGAGGACATAAGGGGAGGGTAGAAATTAGGGTTTTGTTAAAAGGTAGAAATAAATCACCAGGTAAACGAGATGTGACGAAACTGTCAGGAGGAGGAGAACTCACCTGTACGGCTGCTGTAAGTCAGCTCCTAGACCACGTGACACCACCTGGATTATTACCTGTCATGGTGGCGACAGACGGATGTGGCTGTACAACCATAAAGGGGCAGATATCAGGAAGTTTTGCTGAGGGGTTAGTGTAGCTCGCTCTCACGTGACCCCGCAGATTAGCAGTGAAAAGGTGGACGTCCCCAGCCAGATATTTAGGGGTTTCCGCCTAATTTCTACCCAGGTCCATATCCCCTCCAGTCGGACGGAGGGAGACATCAGCTGCTGTACATCTTCTGTCCCCGGAAGTCGGTCAAAACTACCAGTTCACCCACCGAACAGCTGGACCCTGCTTACGGGCACGTGCCGTCCGACCCCGGTCACTGGCCCCTTCCGGTGTCGACCGAGGGAGGATGACCAGGTTCTCTCGTCATCGTGACGATAACAACAACGGAGATGTAAAGAGAACGACGACGACGACTCGATTGTTACCTCACTTTATTATTTATTTATTCCCTTTTCCTAGTCTTTGTGGGGTCAGGGTAAATAAGGGGAGAACAAGGGGACCGTTTGTGTTCCTGAGGGGAGACTATGACGATGGTTGTGAGGCGGACTACGGCAGCGGTTCACAAATAAAAGGTACGAAATCCTCACAGTACCGACCCTCAACTGAGATACAGACTGATAACAACAGTCCACTAGGGTCAGGTTCACCCGGCACCCCCCGGCCCCCATCCGGTCCCGTCCACCTCTGTACCGTCAGACCAGACCCAACTTTCTACCTCCTGACGAAACCGACCCAGGACCACCCTGAAAACAAGAAAAAAAACTGTTACCATGACAACAAACATTTGTTTACATGGGGCAACAAACAAATATCGCCGACCCCGCCCATTCCCGTTCTCACCTGTCAATCATGTGAAGTGGGTGGAGAGGAGAGCAGATACCCTGAGGCGGTATCCTAGCAACAAGAAACAGTCTCCTTACACTCACCTATTCCGTGTTCCCTGATGAGGGAGTCGACCAGTTCTCTTCTGAGGGGAGAATTTGAGGAGATCAGGGTCCCATCCAGGTCCCTGCAGGTCTCGGCTGCTGAGGTCCACATAAGTTCGTCAATGTACACAAGGTACCAGAGTTGAGCCCTGTCGCTGAACCTGTAGCCCCGCGGGTCTGTAACAGATCGAATAACATCGGTTATTGACGGACAGATCGATCGATCGATCGGCGGAGGAATATTCTACCGTAGACAAGTGATTCACCAATAAATCAGTTCATCGCCGGTAGATCGATAAACTATTCTATCAGAAAGGGTATTACAGTTATTATTATTATTATTATTATTATTATTATTATTATTATTATTATTATTATTTATTATTATTATTATTATTATTATTATTATTATGACTGGTTAACAAAGACCCGAGGTTTTCTCAATGTTGTGTATCGTCAGTTTCCCGACCTCTGACCTTCCGCTGGAATTCTCACCGGTTTCCCCTAAATAGATAAGCGGTAAAATGTCCCGGGGCGATTCCCCAGAAAGTGAGGGACACAAACCTCGACAGAAATAAAGGAGCCTTTTCTGTTTCTCTCCACCGTAGCAGCAGCACACTTAAATACAGGAGGAAATCATGAAGATCTCCAGCAGAATTTCGTCAGATGTAGACTATGAACAGATAACAGCTTTCACACCTCAAACTGGGAGAACTGCATCCACAGGAGAGATCTCGGAAATCAGTTAAATTACGATGTTAATTATTGTTATAGTCAATTAATTATTAATAATCTGTTAAAGATCCAAAACGAGAAATGGAGGAAAGATTCACAATTTATTTAAAAATTCAAAACCTACATTGGCAGGAAATATCTGGTTTGCTCCATTTCCCGTTTCCTGAACACCTGGATTTGTTGTTTCCCGAAACGTAGTTATGTCCCTTGTCACAGGTGTAGGTGGCCTCGCTACTCCACGTGGTTCCGTTCACTGCCGCCAGTGTACTATTGAGCACGTGCTCTGACGGTCGGCCGCAATCTATTACTGCAGAACGAAAATGAAAGAAAGAAATCAATCAGTTGTGACCTCAGATATTCGTGAAAATCAATCTGTCAAATCAATCAGTACCGTAGGTAGATCTGTTTATTCACCAACAGAACAATAACGGGGTAAAAGGAGGTCAACAATTAAAGTAACAATGAAGTGATAAAATGATGATCAATTGGACCTCTAACTAATATTATGGCAGAATCGTCACTGTAAACCATAATTTCAGTGTAAATTTTCAGAATAATATTTATACTAGAATCTATAGATTATATTAAATCATTTCGTCTAAAAATACATTCTACTACATTTGAAGAATAACAGAATAAAAATATCAAAGTATTTACGAGTTTGTGGTGTTGACTGATCGACATTAGAAAGGGCAGACTGTTTCCTCTGTACAGTTCCTCTTCTTATACGATGAGAGCCGAAATATCTGATGTCTGACTCTTATAAGAACCTTATTTTAAGTTTAATTGCCCTCAACTACAAATTGTCGTTAAATTTATTTTTATTGTTTACTTAAGTTAGCTGTCGTTGAAATTCTTCTTTTGAAGTTCAATTAATTATTTGGAAATATTTAATTCAGTATGAAAATCTTTAAATATTCGACGTAATTACTGTTACAAGATAGAAGACCTAATTCAGGTGTTTGTAATTTTTTAGAGATTTTAAGAATTACTACAATACAATTATGGCCAAACAGAGATGTCATTTGTCATAACTAATGATTTTTTTTATCCGTGTTGGCTTCAAATTCAGCAGCTTGCTTTATAAAAATAACAGAAAATTATTTAATAATAAAACAGTAATGAAATAAACTAATTTCCAGAATAGATAAATATTTAA
Organism: Nautilus pompilius; assembly: GCA_018389105.1. NCBI lineage: Eukaryota > Metazoa > Mollusca > Cephalopoda > Nautilida > Nautilidae > Nautilus > Nautilus pompilius. The sequence continues at coordinate 12,476 of JACATO010002290.1, forward strand.
CTTCCCAAGCTGTGTATAGACAGTGAGATCCAGTGATTTGCAGTGTGTAGAATGTTTACTTTCTTTTGTAGAAGACAGGAAATTGTCGCTTGATAAATTTCTTCAAGTGAAATCAAGTAAAGTTTAAGAAAAGAAATACAATTCAGTCATTTAATATCGCCATATTAATACTTTAAACGCAACTATTTTTCTGTTCAGGTAAAAATATTTCAATTGTTAATTAAATGATGGAGAGACGAAGTCCATAAGCAGACTTTTGTGGTATTGGTTCCGTAAAATGGAAATGAAGGCAGCACGAAAATAAACAATAAATAAGAGAACAAAAGATAAATACAAAAAACTGAGGGTTGGAATTCAAAGTAAATAAAACTAAGGAATAGATACGTTGGCAGAAAATATCTGGTTTTGTCCATTTCCTGTTTCTTGAACACCAGGACTCGTTGCTACCAGACACGTAGTTATGTCCCTTGTCACATGTGTAGGTGCCCTCACTTCTCCACGTGGTTCCGTTTACAGCCGTCAGGGTGCTGTTAAGAACGTGGTCTGCCGGTCGGCCACAATCTATTTCTGAAAAACGAAGTTGAAATATTCAATCTGCAGCTAATTAATCAGATGGGATTTTAAAAATATGTTACAGGTAAAATAATAATCTATTCGGCTGAAGCTATTCGAAGGATAGAAACAGAAAGATACAGGGGGGTCATTGAATGTAGGAAAACTCTAAAATTTCTGGATACAGAGATGGACCTGAGGGCTGAATTGTGAATTTTAAGCCGACACCCAGACTACATTAAGATAGGTGGGTGTCAGTGTAATATTAATATTTCTCAAACCATTTCACACCTATAGATGTGCATTCATAACGTTAAAATCAATTGAAAATCAAACATTTTCAAAAATTAAAGTTTCTATCTGTTGTCAGCATCCATCGACAGCCTCACGTCGGAAAGAGTCAGAGCACTGATAAGTACAGGTCACAAACTGGAGAGATCTACACTGGGCAATATCTATCACAGGTAATGAGCTCCAAGTATTAACTTGCAAAGTTAGGTGCATAATAAAGTAGATTTTACCTGTAATCAAGTCCAGTCTTAGTGCAAGTGTCGTCAGGTTACGTCTATTTTCTAAAACTGAAGCATTCAGATCAATAATCTTTGAACTGTGGTCATCAGCCTGACCATACAGTATCTCAACGTCTTCCCCTATACTGTTATAAATGCCCTTAATCCCTCTGTAGTACAGTTGGTTAATCCAGTGGGTGTTATTTAATACCGACTTTTGTAAACGGTCCAGCAAACTTGGATTGTCTCCAGTTCCGTTAGATGGAGAAACGTCCCGTTTAGGCCGCCTCTTATAGATGTGTAATCTGGGAGCATCTCCACCAGAGTTGTTCTCAGTCCACTGATGTAGATCGTCCATCACCTGGCTGCCCTTATTTGCTGATCTTTTAAACGTCTCCAAGTCCCTGTTTAACCTGAATATTTGTCTACTTTTCTCCTCCAGCTCCCGCCTGATGGCAGACAGCTGTTCTCTGTGTTCCTGTCGTATTTCGTTCAAACCCTTTTCCAGCTGGAGGAGTCTCTGGCCGACTCTCAGCTGGGATTCTTCGCTTATCGATCTTCCGTTAAACATGTAGATGATGAAGAAGATGACCAGATGTAAGTCGCAGACAGACATCTCCGTTAATTCTGTCCGAATACAGTCGTAAAAGGCAACTGGTCTACGTCAACAGCTGTTCTATAAACGTGGCTGATATCAGTCCACGTAGCCTGTTACAGCCATCACCTTAAAAGGAAGTTTGATTGTCGATGGTAGAAGGGACCTCGTCCGATTACTTTCGCTGGGCGGTGCCAGGTTTTGGTTTGATCACGTGATGTCAAATCAGGGCATTTGGTATTTCAACAACAAAGGAAACATTGAAGTGGGGATTATAATTTTGTTCGGTCGTCTTTACTTTGGGAATATTAATTTATTGTCCTGTTCCGATTTATTATGAATATTTGAGGAGCATCAAATTCTCTTGATCTTCTCAGCTGGATATGTTAAGTTCTTCTTCCCGTCTCTCCGCCACAGCTGGAATAGAGGGCGGGTTCAGCTGATGGGGTCAGTAAACGAGAAGATCAGGGTCCCCTGGGTATTTACGTCACAACATGTTGTGTCCCCTGTAATAACACTTCCTTGGGTCCTGTCCGTTCTTGTACTTTATATAAGAGACATTATTCTCTCATCTTTTTACCAACATCCACCATTCTTTGTTAACACAAGACTTCACAACAGATTAACTGGAACGAGATTTTAATTTTTATTATTATTATTATTATTATTATTATTATTATTATTATTATTATTATTATTATTATTATTATTAGGAATGAACAATTCGTAGATGATGCACACGGTTCTTAATATTTAATTTATCTTGAAATATGTAATTATATTTCAGTCCGAACTTAGGGCCGGAAGTTGGCCCTTTCCAATGGACCCTGAGGTGTTCACCCTCAGCAGCACAACATCGAAAGTTACCTCCAGTATGATGGAATGAACGGAGATTTCTCTTCAAGTTCAGGTGTAATCAGTCTACCTGTACCAGGTGAAGAGATTAATTTGAAAATAAGTTGGTTTCGGAGCAATGTCGCATAAAATTTTACTAAAATTAACAATTTTTAATCACAATTTTAATGTAAATTTATAGAACTTTCTCTGTCCACGAGGAATATTGAAAATTTTACCTATATTACATTCATCAACAGGACTAATGTTTATCACGTGACATTAGGCAGCCCCTTGATCCCACACGAGCTATTTAGTGCACAGCCCTCACGTCAAAGGGGAATTCCGAGTGAATAAGAGAAAATTACCTGCTTTTCTGTCTCCGTACAATCATTCCACCAGCCACAGGTGAGATGTCCCCCAATCAGTAGATTACATTGGCGAGATTTACTGTTCCACCTGGCTGAGGTACCTGTCTTACAATCATTAACAGGTGAAATCTGCTTTGTTCTAACCAATGAGCTCAATGAACAGCAAACTTCCGCAAATATCACGATATTAATATTTCTGCTTCTTTTAAAGATCACAGAGATTTTTAAATATAAAAAAATAATTAAACGAAAAACAAGATGCATAAAGGTGAGAAATGGAGTGTAGGAGGGTTAAAATACCTGCCTGCACAAAATAGACAAATTGTTCAGTCAAAAGACTCGTTGTCCTCCCTATCGATATTTCTTGCTGATGATGATCTACAGATCCAAATTAGGAAGGAAATTATAGGACTTAGAACATGAAAATCTGTCTAAAGTCTGTCACGTGACCGCGTAAATAAATCAAAGTCAACAGATCCACAGAAATCTTCTGTCCCGAGAGTAAATGAAGTATTTATGCAAATAAATTACCTAATCAACTTCGGCCACCTTGATTGTATCGATCAGATATTGGTTACGATATATCGATATGTCTTTTAAAAGTGTAGCTAACGGACAGAGAGACATCTCTCACGATGTTATCTATCATCATCAGTTCTGCTGCTGACCGAGTCTCTCCTCAACTTCTTCTATTGCTGCCTGAGGAAAAGTGATTAACCCTTCAGTTCAGTTGTTATGAAGGGGAAATTCATCTACCGCTATAGATACAGCAAAATGATTCTTCATCTAAACAACCTTGATAATGAAGGATGATGCAACTTGAACTCGGTAAATGAATCTCATCAAACGTACTTCTCTTCTTCCAGGAGGTAGTCGCTGATCAGAAGATGGAGGAGACCTGATGTGGAGATACCTGAACAGCAGCCCAGTAGATTATTAGAGATGGCAGACAGGAGGATGAGAGTACAAACTTCACAGTCGCCGGTTCTCTTCTACAAGCCGAGCTTAGCAGTTTGTGAGGTAGAACTGTCTCCATGACATTGGCCAGGAGGAGATATAAATATTCTGTCTGCTTATCTTTACTCTATTACAATCGACTGTCGGAGTTCTAAAGGCGATCAGACCTCAGCACAATCCCAGGTATTTTTTGACAACGAGACGAGGAGTTCACACTTTGTGATATCGCAGCAGACTTGTAGAGGATGAACGCTGTGTACCTGTCAGGTGGTAGAGGTGTACAACAATTCTCCAGGTTAAATAAATGGAGTAGAGCTTGTAAATGTTAAGGTAAATAATAGGGGTCATCATGTCGCTGTCTTCCTGTCTCTCCACTGACTTTGTTATCACTGAATTGGCAGCTTATTGTTATTTAATACCAAACTGGATATTGTTTCAAAGACTCGCTCCTTTAGCGAAATCCAGGCTGAAGAACAGAGCAACAAAGAAGACACCAGGAAGAATCTGGTAAATGGGAGGAACTGATAACGAAAATTGATGAGGTTCTTGTTTCTCTAATAATGTCTCTTCCTTACCGTCAACTGACCAGACGCTAACGGGGTCCATGCAGGGGAGACTTACAGCTCCAGATGAAGAGGGAGGGAGGTATTGTCGGGTGAGCTCTCCGGCTACACCGACATCGTTCTAGGGAGACGTGCAGTATGTAAATCAAGAAGGGGCGACCCTGGATTGACTTAGTTCGGTGTAAACTGATCCTTGTGTTTACAGCCAGGATTTCGGTAAAGGAACGAGTCGTTGAGACAATATCCAGTTTGGTATTAAATAACATTAAGATTCTAAAACAGTAATAACAAATTCAGTGGAAAGACAAGAAGTCTGCGACATGATGACCCCATTATTTCTCTAAACATTTACTAACTGGTGTCGTCTTTGTTGCGCTGTTCTTCAATGTCATTGTATTCCAAGCTCAGACCTCCCGGCCACCGGGGAACTGATGTCCTGTCAGACGGCAGCCAGCGGGCAGATCTATTGACTGGGTCCGGGGTCCGACTTCATCTTTAAATGTATCGGGTTCTGGCTGACACGTGGGTGGGGACTGGAATAACGGGACCTGGGGTCCTTCCTGTCCAACTCTGTCCCGACGATAATAATAATAATAATAATAATACTGGGGTCGTTATCACCGGTTTGGATTTGATCCGCTCTCCTGGTATTTTCCTCAGAGGATCCTTCTAGATAAAACCACGGCCCAGTAGAACGTGGATCGTGTCCTTATGTGAGATACATAACCTTAGGAACCTTATCAGAACTCTTTCCAACCTGTAAATGGACCCCATCAATATTCTCACACATTTATTGCCAGCTCAGTGCCAGCCATGAATTCTTTATAACGTCTCTGAGTATTCACTATGCACAGTAACTTTAACAAGGGGACATAATTCTGCGTATTCTAATCGATATTTCGCTTATATTTATTCACAAATACGTCACAGATGAAGTTGGTACACCAAAGTGTTAAAATATCACTGAATTAACCGACTTACATTTAGTTCACGGAATCTTTCTGAACGAAACAGTTCGAACTTAGAAGGGCAGCCATGGCGCCCACAGTCCTCCACAATAGAAGATACAGCGAACTGTTATCAATAAAGAATGGATACCTGTAATACTTATCGTTGGTTCTCGTGGTGATATCGAGCGTATACACAGTGATAGTCTGTGTGATAAATCGTCACATTAACAAGGACCGAAATATTTCCCCGTCTCAGGCTGACTGGGTCAGGGCCTTTGATTAGTAGATAAAAAGGTAAGCGACCGTATTAAGAAAGTTACTTCGTTACCTTTCGTACGTGACACCTGGAATTTACCTAATTAAAGGTATTCGGGTATTATTCAGACAACACATGTTTGAAAATCATTGCTTAACTGCAGGCGCCACTGTATGTTACAACAGGGGTCCTGACGATAACCCATTGGCACTGAACCACCGCTGATCTCCCCTGATGGATATCCTTCACCAAAAAATAATTAATATTTTAAAATAATTAATTATCCTATTTTACACCTGTGGATGCACCAAAATATGGCCCGGGACAGGATGACGATGAAAGATATGTGGTGCAATAGTGAGAAATCATGATGATGATGATAATGATGATCAGAGTTCAGAAGTGAGGAAGACGACTGATTTATTTGAAACAAATGGTGGTCTGCTTACACTAAACCTGCTTACACGACTAATAATCAGTCTCACCTCTGTGGCAGCCACACGGACATAAACCGTCACTGATTGAGAATCAGGCGGATCAACATAAAAGTGAGATTTACCTGAGATGTTCACTGTGTCCGTTATGAATGAGAAGAAAGGTATCCAGAAATAAACCGCCACATATTTTTTAGCCTAGTGTACTTTCTCCTAAACTTTGCAAAATAATTAAATGACTAAAATTAAACAATTTGTTATCTTTAATTAATGCAATAAAAATGTAGTGAATAATTTGTGTTTCTCTCTTCTTTCATTGTTTCTTATCTGAAATAAGTAATAGCTGGTCAGACGGTCTGTCTTTGTTCAGCTCGGTGATTCTATAGATCTCATTAATCCATCAGCTCGGTTGTCAGCAGCCATCTCTCCTCCGGTCTGCAGTAGAATTTCTTCTACACACAAACACTGAGGAGTATCAAAGTTCTAGAGAAAACAGGTTACTGTGTCTCCAATACACTGTGTGGTTCTTGGACGTAAATATTGAACCTTTACCTGTCGGTGGTATTACCTGTTTGTTGTCTTTACTCATAGAAATAATGCCAATAATGACAGGATACATTGGAGAATACCGGCACTAGTAATAAACCAGAAAAAATGTATTTCTTTTTAGATTTAATTTCAGTGTTATTCTCTACATTTGTCTAAAATTCTACGAGTGAACGAACAGGTGGCTGGTAATTCATCTGCGGATTCTATAGCAAGACTCATTGGTCCGAAAGGCCTCTCTTCCTGATGAATAGTTATTGCTTTACTATATTATTGGATTAGTTTTAGTTTACTGTATTAATAATGATGATTTGAGTAAAATGATAGTAATGTTTTGTTTTTTGCTAATAATCTGTTTTTTTTCTTTCTATTAACTTTTTAAATAATTTGGATAAGGGAGATAATTCTGTATTCCCGATTACCTTTTCTCAAAAGAAACAATTGAAAATCAAAGGCACAACATCAATAAGAAAACTTGAAGCATGCTGAACAGATATAGTATATAACTGTCTGTTTAAAATCAGCTTCTGGATATCAACTTTCTGTTTTTTCTGGCCATACAGTTACAACCGAGACAGAGATTCATAGTTAGCATATTCTCTGAAATAAAGATAGCACTGATAATTGTACTGGATCAGCGATATTTAGTCAAACTTTCCACGTATCTTTTCTAGGTTTTGTTAATTTTGTGGGTTTTCTCAAATATTTATACAATCTGTTCCTTTTCTGATTAATGTTTTTAATGAGGAGGACTGTGTGTCCACTGTAACTAGAAGGGCATCATCTGATGGAGAGACTTAAAACTAGAAAACATACCTGTATTTTAGAGTTTACTCGGTTTGTGTTGTACCATTGAAAGTTGTTTTCTCTTTAGCGTCTACTAACCTGCATTCGGAGATGATGAAGATGTAAAAAGGGAGGATGACCAACTCGCTGATTTACTTTTATTCTTTACAAATTGAGGAGACGTTTTCTCTCTTCTTTAACATGGTATAAGAAGCCACCATGAGTGGAGGAGGAAGAGGTATCATGGAGTCCCATCAGCACCATGTGATTATAATTATATCAAGTGCCTTCAGATACCAGTCTCCAGCATCTTTACTCTATTGCTATTCTCTGTATCAGGCAAAGTAAATCTTTAATGAAATGAAAATAAGGGAAGGAAAAAAGTTATGTAATTAAAATGATTAATATTATTTTTGTTTATGTAAAATATTTCTAGATAATAAATCTTTTTTTAAAAAATTGCACTTTATAAAAGGGTAACCTACCATTTCTGTTGTGCAGTTACTAGGGATATAAAGGAACACTGGCTGGATACCATTGTGATGATGCTATTCCATCTGGGATGGATGTCAATATTTCAACCAGCTTGATTACTGGGTAGACGTTGACAATTTCCTTGCTTTTATATGTACAGAATTGTTTCCTTTTTGTGGTAAAAGTTCAGTTTAGTTTTTTGGGGGGAGATTTTTAGTTAATATTGTACAAGAATAGAAATGGGTGAATTATCTTGTCAACATGAAAAGGGGGAATTTAATGTTTTCTCATTTACTCCCCACAGTGCCAGCGTAGGGCCAAATCTTACATCTTTCTCTTTAATAGGAATAATGACCCTAAAACTTCTCAAACCCCTCCCTGCTAAAATCCAGAAAAGGGAATTTGATTTTGATAGAATTTCTCCAGATTTGTGTGATATAGATAAATATTGTCTTTCAAAGGTCCAGACCTTGTAACATGCACCCTGTCTGAAGCCACATTACGGCCAATAAATAAATATTAAATTCATAAAAATATGTATTCTGTTGCTATTTTAAATGGTTTTTTGATGAACTTTGATTTGCTAATGAGGTGTTTCTCATGATAATAGGCACCACCGATCAGGAGAGAGAGAGAGAGAGAGGTATTTTCTGGAGACCTGGAGTGGCTGTGCAGACATTTAACGACAGGCAGAGTGGGGAAACTGTGATAAATCTGTCTCTTTCTGACCAATAATTATTCCAAACATCACTTTTGTTCTAAACTGATCATCTAATATTAATGTGCAAATAAATTTGTTAAAACTTATTTTAATAAATATGTCTCTCTATGTCAGCAAAACTCTCTGGTTCACCTTTTGTGTGTTTGCATTAATATTAAATTCTCGGTGAGCCAGGTAATTAATGATGTTGCTTCTGATGGATATTTGAAGGTGAAGTAATTAAAAATAATAGGTGCATTATTATCAGGTAAATAGGTAGCACATTCTAATCTTCCAACGTGAATGTTGTTTTAGACTGATGAGGGCAGCCTTATGGTCCAGAGTTAAGCAACTGGATGGATACCGTTAAAGGCCCAAGTTTGAATCCTGATCCGTACTCACTCAGTTTGTTGCTTCCCCTTAGCATAGTTCTTGCTTTTCTCCACCAGCCAACTGTGAGAGAGCCCCTAACTGTGCCCAGGTGATTTGTTTCTAATCATCAGTGTAAATTACACACATCGTCCCTTCTAGCTTGCTGCTTCTCTGCTGTGTTCTTAACAGAAGTCAGGACTCTCTTGGAGAGAAGGCTGCAAAACAGGCAGGTGAAGCTGAGTTTGCAATTGTAGCAGGAGGTGTACAAACAAGGAATAGTTTATGAACCTCATTTATCCTGATGTTTTTTTGTTAAATTTAAAATTAATATTATCAAATCTGTTTTATTGTAAAATTTGTTGCTTTTGTATAATTAAAGGTGAGTTTGATAAATTAGTGAAAAATGGAATTCTCCTTTGCTACAACACCATTGAGGTGTCCAATTTACTAACAATTGTCTTGCTCTTTTGATAATCCAATGGAGAAAGAAGAGCAACAACTGTATGTATGGATCGCCAGAGGTAGCATCTGTGTATATGGATTACCAGAGGTAGTGTGTGTATATGGATCACCAGAGGTAGCACTGCGAGTATGGATCACGAGAGTTTTTTTTTTCAATCAGTGACTTTAGTAACCATTTTTATTAACATTTTCAAGAAATTTAAGGAGGGAATTTCCCATTGAAATGAGAAAATCAGGTTTTTGGAGAGGCTCTTAGTCAGGAATCTAAACTTTTGCTAGTCAGTTAACCAGTGTTCACTGTAGTCACATCGATGATATCTACATACATAATTTCCTTATTGATGCTTCAAGCCTGTTTCTTGCTGTCCCTTAATACATTACGTGTATGATTGCAATTTATGACGGAACTGCAGCAGGACAAGAAATTGTCATTCTTTGATACACGCTGAACAAGCGAGAACCACCACCAATATGCATTAATCCTTCCTGTAAACACTTGTTTATTTGTGTTTGAAACACCATTGTACAAGCTTCGGTTTGCTAGCTCTTCCTTCCACTCCTCAGCACAGAAGTGAGGTCAGGTCAGGTGTTGGACGTAGATTTTACCTCAGCTATTGACAGTCAGTCACTGGTGCAGCGAATACTTACAAGGGATCAGCCATTGTGGCATGCCCTTTGTTTCAAATTGCACGTTCCTACTGCAACTGAGAGCCGCCTCCTGGATACAATTGGACCTGTTGTGGACTCATAATACATCACGATGTGAATCAGGACAGGGATATGAGGCACAGCTTCTTGGACGAGACTCGGATCCTGAATGCCTGTCACCCTTGCATGAGCGATAACAGAGGATTGCCCTATCTGATCTCTCTTCTTGAACCACAGGTTTGCGAAAACTGTCAGCTGTTTCCTTGCAGATTGGATCAAATGGAGAAAGCATTAATATTTATCTTCTTTGCCAATTTTTCAATATTACATTTGAATTTAAAAACCTAAAAATTGGAGCAGAACAAAATGTCGCTATGTGTGCACAAGATGACAGTATTTATTATTTCTGCTGTGAAGGCAGCATGTATTGTCCTTACATGTAGGTAGTGTAAGTAGCTTCTCTTTTACTGAGTTCTGACAATTTTGCTTTGGCCTACATCATCTGCCAGTCTCCTAGAAGCTCTACTAAACCTTTACTGATGAGGAACAAAAGGTACTTTACAAATGACGGGTTTGGAAACTTCCTTCCGGATACTGTGCTGACATTCAGCACTTTCACATTCCTGTAAATGTTGTGTTGTTTTTTACTTGTCTGACAAGTCTCTTCAGAGAGGAAGCAGCAAATGATTTCTGCTCCAGACGGGTCTCTCCTCTGATTCCAGGATCAGCTTCTAGTTTATTCTGTGATTGATTTAGCATCGATTGGACGGCTGACAGCTGACCGTCTTAGAATTAGTGTACAAATCCAATCCAAATGGGCTGAATTTCTTTCCGAACTAGAGCACAGCCCTGACACATCCGCTCACCCAGCGGTGGCCCAGACTCGAGTAGCTTTGTTGAACCTTTGCAGCACGATGGTCGCATAATCACAACGAACGAAGGCAAAGCTAACGCCTTCATGCACCATCACGCCGCAGTCAATCGCCTATCACTCGACAAAGACGATCGAACAAAAAGTCGGCTTGTCAAGGAACTACTCCGGTCTCCCACCGCTGACGACAAGAGCTGCTCTGACTTCTCCCTTCGGGAGTTAGACGATCCAGCAACTTCGCCCTGGTGGTGCTCCAGGGCTGGACGACATTCCCCCTCTTTCCTCATCGCCCTTGGCCCACTGGCACGCCAAGAACTCCTTGAAATCTACAACTGGAGCTTCAACTCAGGTTGATGTCCCCAAACTTGGAGAGATGCGGCCATCCTCCCGCTGAAGAAGGCAGGCAAACCCGCAACCGATTTTTCCTCCTCTCGTCCTGTCAGTCTCACATCCTGCATCGTGAAAACCCTGGAAAGGCTGGTTCACAACCGTCTCTACTACCTAGCCGAATCCAGAGGCTGGCTTTGCCCCGAGCAGGCTGTCTTTCGCAAACAGCGATGCTGCGAAGACCAAGTCTTGCATATAACGCAGAAAATCAGTGACGGCTTTCAGGCGAAAAAGCCCCATCGGAGTGTCCTCGCCCTTCTGGACTATTCCAAAGCCTATGACAAAGTCTGGCGAGAGGAGCTCATTTTCACTTCATTGTCTACGGGCTTACCGAGAAAGATGGGCCGCTGGATTTTCAACTTCCTGTCCAACCGGCGGGCCCGGGTCCAATAAATGGGCAATTAGGACAGTTCCTTGCCCTTCGACAGGGACTCCCCAAGGCTCCGTCCTCGCCCCCTACTGTTCCTTCTTTACACCAATGACCTCCACAAGGTGCTACCTTCCGGGGTTGATATTGCCATGTACGCTGATGACGTGGCCATCATCAGCAGTTACCCTATTAAGGAGCAAGCTGAGAAGGCGGTCCAAGAGGCCGTCACAGAGGTCTCAGAATGGAGCCGTAGGAAAAAGTTGGTCCTGAACGCCGAGAAATCGGAAGTCTGCTTCTTTTCCAGCGACACACACGAAGCCAATTGGTCACCGACGATAACCCTTGGCAACTCATCTCTCCGACACAACCCTACACCCACATTTCTAGGCGTCATCCTAGATCGGAGCCTCTCCTTCGGTCACCACACAGAGGCAGTTACCAGCAAGGTAGCGGCTCGCTGCCGCATCCTGGCCTCCCTAACATCTCAAACTTGGGGCTGACGAAAAAACAGCCTCCGCAAGGTTTACCGCTCCCTCCAACTTTCACTTCTCAACTATGCAGCCCCAGCATGGCAACCCTGGCTTTCGGCTTCCCGACTCGGCCAACTGGACCGCGCTCAGAACAAGGCCCTTCGAATAATAACTGGGCAATTGCGGTCTCCCCCCTTAGATGCCCTTCGGCTAGAGGCCGGCACCCGCAGCTACCACACCACCTCTAAAATCCTAATTGCACGCTCGATCTCAAACCCTTCCATCCAACTGCCCTCACAGACTTCACCGGCCAAGCTGGCGCTCCACATCCCAAGCGATTGCCTCGCCCCTCCTGAAAACTTCTCCATCCGAGCCCCACTTCCCAGCCCCATACACTGCCCATGGGACTATGGACCTACTCACTGGCGTATCTCCCCATCTCTCTCTAATCCACCACCTTCCTCCCCTACCCCCGCCTCCCTTTGCGAGGCAGCTCTCCTGGCCATCCGCCAATCATCATCCAACCTTACCATCTACACGGACGGCTCTGCCTCCAATGGCCCACTCAACGGGGGTGCCGCAATGGTCGTCACAAGCGGAGACCCAGCTCGTCCCTCCCTCATTCTCTCCAGATCTGAAAAAGGAGCTCCCTTCACGTCTTCCTTCTGTGATGAGAAAGCAGCCCTCCGACTCGCTCTGCTATGGCTTCTCTCTGACGGTCCCGCCGAGCCTGCCACTATCTGCACCGACAGCCGCTCCCTTCTACACCATTCCACCGACACCCGAGACCTCCAGTCCCTCCTCTCCCAACGCTGCGTCCCCACCCACATCATGTGGAATCCCGGACACTGCGGTATACCCGGCAATGAATGGGCCGATGCCGCTGCCAAGTCTGCTACCTTCCAACCAGACCCTCCCAGACCTACCGACTACCAGTCCGCCAAGGCTGCCCTCCCAACACCTCATCCCGGACCCACCACCCGTAAACTGCTTATCGGCTGAAGTCTACTCTGACTACAATTGGATGACTGACAGCAACGCGACGACCAACCGGCGGGACGCAGTGCTACTGAGCCGGCTCCGGTCTGGTCAGTCCCCTCGTCTACAGGCATATCAACACAGAGTCAACCAATCAGCCGACCCCACCTGCGGAGAGGAGCCGCAAACGGTGTCCCACTGGCTACAGCGGTGCCCCGGTCTTGTCTCCCTCCGCCAACAAATTTTCGGTGAAGTGACTCCCCGCCGCTCAAGGCACTTGTCTCGCAGCCAGCGGAGGTGATAGCGCTAGCCAAGAAGTCCCTTTAAGGATACTCTCGGGCGCTATGTCTCTACAACAAAAACAACAACAACTGAACGGACGCCGACATCGGCCCCAAAAGCGGCTCTAAGGGCCGGAGTCGGTGAGTGGTATTGAGGTTATTTGTAAATTGCTGTTAATTATGCCGGCTTTAATGATTCCGACAGGTGTACCGTCTACCTGTGCGGCCCTTATAATGTTTTCCTTGTGTTCGATTACAGTAGGTTATCATTAATTGTCTTGTGACTTGAACCGTGGAGTCTCACCTCAAACAAAGGCCATCCATCCTGAGAGTGGTGAGGTATCTTTTGGTCAGTCACACGAGAGTCAGCTGATGTCAGCTATTTTGCCAAAAGATAATGTTTGCTGGAATTTAAAACACTAAATTTCTATTTAAACAGAGCTTACGCCGTACGACATCTTCCCTTGACATCGTGCCTTTAAAAATGCACACGGCTTGATGATCAGAAATGGATGGTGCACAGTATGCATCTAGATGGCGCCTTTTGCATCAAGTGTGTCTTGTTTTGCAATAATTACTCGAACAAAGGTCAGTTTGTCAAGAAACCTTTCACTGCATGGCATAAAAAGTGAGAAAAGTGTAGAGAACATGAACACACAAAACATCACGAAGAGGAACAGCAGCTGGCAGATGAGTTTTTGAGAGCAATAGAGCAGCCAAATGCAGACATACAGAATTTGATGGACAGCAGAAAAGCAGCTAATGAGCAACGAAACAGAGATATAGTTAAAGCAGTTGCGTAAGCTTTCGAACACCGCTCAGGTGAATGAGCCTGACAACTTTTTGAATATACTTCGTCTGATTTTAAATCTCAACACCACTCTTAGGAATCAGTTGTTATATCCATCCATGAATAATGCAACGCACATTTATCCAAACAAGTCACGTGATCAGGGAGGTCAAGAGTTCAAGCGCCGCAATAAAATCTCGGAGGTGTGAGGTGTAGCTCCACTCCTATGTCGAGGTTGTCAGTAGCAGCTGTGGATTGGGACCATTGCTGCAGTGATGTTGGAGGCTACCTAAGACAGACACCCCAGGGATGTGACCAACCGCCAGAACTTTGAGCCTGTGACGTAACGAAGTCTGGAGACCAGCTGGTCAAATTCGTCTATATAAGGAGCCAAGAGAGCAAGATTCCCTCAGTTTGGTGACCTTGATTTCGAGGTTTTGGAGACTGTGACTGCGATTTTCTCTTTATCCCATATCCATCTGTTTTATTCTGTTCTTATTTATCCATCTCCATTTATTCCTTATTTATTATTGTTATTATCACTCATTAATCATTTTAACCTGAGAATCATTAACATTCCTTTTCTTTCTTTTTACAAAGTTTCTATTTAAGAATTCCTTCAACTTCTGTTTTGATTATCAAAAACTTCAGATAGAAATCATTAGTATTTCCGACCTAAACGACAAACCGTGTTTGGTTTATGAAACATTTTCAAAACAATAAGTGTGTATGTAACTTTAATTTCAGAAATGGAGGACTTCATGTCTAACCTTAAACAGTTTTCCAAATTGGACTTTCAGTCAAAGCAGAGAGTGGACAACACGGGAGGCCAATCCCGGAACTCGAAGAGCTACTTCAAACGAATAGACAAAAGATTACTCGGTCTCTTCAAATGGAGTGGTATCAAAGAAAAGACTGGCCATGTGGCTGTGCCATTAAAAATCGGCTTTATTGTTTTCCCTGCCTTTTGTTCTCTAAAAGTGACAACTTCTGGACTAAGGTTGGATTTTGTGATTTAAAAATTTACCAAGAAGCCTTAACAGACAAGAAACCTGTGCAGCTCACATACAGAGCCAATAACTTTTAAAACTTTTGGAGTTACAAGAATAGACATGGCTTAGAGTGAACAGAGAAGATTAAATATTACCATGCACAATGCTAAGGTCAAAGAAAATCGTGAGATTTTGAAGGACCTTATTAATGCCACCTGCTTCCTCTCGAAACAAGAATTAGCATTCCGTGGTAATGTTGAGAGTGCTAGCTCCTCTAATCGTGGTAATTATGTGGAGCTATTACATGCTTTTGCAGAAAAGAGGAAGGGTTAGCTAGGCACTTGGAAACATCCACTGTTTTCTAATAGAATACAGAATGGTCTGATTGAAGCAGTTGGTGATATAAGTAGAAACGACATCAAAGAGGAGATCAGTTGCAGTCGAAGTAGATGAGCCCAGAGATGTTACCAACAAAGCCCAAATTTCTGTAATTTTGCGTTATGTGGCTGAAAGTGAGGTGAGGGAGTCGTTCTTGGGATTTGATGACGTAAGTGAGGACAGACGATGGATCACCGGCTGTCGCTGAATGTGTTTCGAGATTTTGGAGGAGTACGAGTGCGTTGAGAAGCTGGTGGCTCAGACTTATGAGGGAGACTCTGTGATGGCATCAGAACTTAATGGGGTGCAGGCAAAATTTAAAGAAAAGCTGCTGAGGCCATATTTACTCATTGCTATGCACACAATTAAACCTGGTGCTTTCGCATTCAGCAAAATGTATGGCCGACCGTAAAACAGTTGGGGGCCTCGGTACATTTTCTAATAAGTCGATGAAGCGCACACACCTACTGGACGATGTTGTGAAGCGACGTTTACCAAGGGCAGCGGCCACGAGATGGAGGCCAAATTCTAGACTGGTGCAGACGACCGCATGTACCAATCTGATCTACGCGCTTTGCTTCAGATAATAAGCGAAAATCCAAATTTTGGGACAATGATGCAGTGATAATGGCTGCCCGATATGATCTCTGGCTGTCAAAAGCGTCAACTTGTTTCCCTTATTAGGGCGTAATGAGGTCATCTTCAATGAAGGCCGAGGCCACTCTTTTTGTGTGTTGCCAGAATAAGTTA
>JACATO010002291.1:0-36893 GCA_018389105.1 Nautilus pompilius
CTTTCATTGAATATATAATTATTACACACACACACACACACACCACATATATATACATACAGGTGCATCTAAAAAATTAGATATCGTGGAAGAGTTTAATCTTTTGTGTTACATTTCCGAAAGTGAAATTGTATATATTCTAGACTCATTACATGCAAACTGAAATATTTCAAGCATTTTTTAAATATTTTAATTTTGATAATTAAGGCCTACAGCTCTAAAATATAAAAAAAAACGTATCTCAAAATATTAGAATATTACTTTTCGTTTGAGTAAATCACTATTTATGCAGTATAAATACCATGAATCTCTCAGTCTGGTTCATTACACAAAACCACAATCATGGGGAAGACTGCTGACTTGACAGTTGTCCAGAAGTCACTCATTGACACCCTACACAAGGGGATAAGCCACAGAAGGTCATTGCTGAAAGGGCTGGCTGTTCGCAGAGTGTTGTATCAAAGCATATTCATGGAAAGTTGACTGGAAGTGAAAAGTGTGGTAGGAAAAGGTGCACAAGCAAGAGGGATGGTCGCAGCCTTTAGAGGATTATCAAGCAAAGCTGATTCAAGAACTTGGGGGAGCTTCACAAGGAGTGGGCTGAGGCTGGAGTCAGTGGCATCAAGAGCCACCACGCACAATGTGTTCAGAAAAATGGGCTACAAGTGTCCCATCCTAGTGTCAGGCCACTCTTGAACCAGAGACACGTCAGAAGCGTCTCACCTGGCCTAAGGAGAAAAAGAACTGGACCGTTGCTCAGTGTCCAAAGTCCTCTTTTCAGATGAAAGTAAATTTTGCATTTCATTTGGAAATCAAGGTCCCACAGTCTGGGGAAGGAAGATTGGAGAGGCACAGTATCCAAGTTGCTCGAAGTCCAGTGTGAAGTTTCCACAGTCAGTGATGATTTGGGGTGTCATGTAATCTGCTGGTGTTTGGTCCACTGTGTTTTATCAAGTCCAAAGTCAACGCAGCCGTCTACCAGGAGATTTTACAGCACTTCATGCTTCAGTCTCTGACAAGCTTTATGGAGATGCTGATTTCCTTTTGCAGCAGGACTTGGCACCTGCCCCAGTGCCAAAACTACTAGTAACTGGTTTGCTGACCAGGTATTACTGTGCTTGATTGGCCAGCCAACTCGCCCGACCTGAACCCCATAGAGAATCTATGGAGAATTGTCGAGGAAGATGAGACACCAGATCCACAATACAGACGAGCTGAAGGCCGTATCAAAGCAACCTTGGCTTCCATAACACCTCAGCGTGCCATAGGCTGATCGCCTTCGTGCCACGCCGCATTGATGCAGTGATTCGTGCAAGAGGAGCCCCGACCAAATATTGAGTGCATAAATGAACATACTTTTCAGAAATTCGACATTTCTACATTATAAATCCTTTTTTATTGATCTTATGAAATATTCTGATATGTTGAGATAGTGAATTTTTTTTATTTTCATGAGCTGTAAGCTGTAATCACCAGAATTCAAACAAACAAAGGCTTGAAATATTTCACTTTATGTGTAATGAATCTAGAATATATGAAAGTTTCACTGTTTGAATTAAATTACGGAAGAAATTAACTCTTCCACGATATTCAAATTTTGAGGCACCTATGAGGTAAGGGAGATAAGCAGAATTTAAAATTATTTCCCTGTGTGAAAATTTTGTGTCATAAATACTTTTACTTTAAAAAGGTTTATTTTTAAAAAAACAACATAATAATGTTAATATTTTTAAATTTAAGATAAATGTGTAGAAAGTATATTCCTTGATACTTTAAAATTCCTTTCATGAAATATTACAACACATTTCATTGAATATATAATTATTACACATACATATGTGTGAGTGTTTGTTTGTACCTTATTTGATTTTCGCTTCTCCTTCAAAAATATCCAAGAATATGTTTTTTTCTAAGATAATTTCAGAGACGAAAGATTTTAATAAAATGTCATTTTAATGTCTTGTTTTAGAAACATTATTTTTATTATCAAATATTATTTGTAATATTTTCTCCTTATTTATATCACGTGGACGAAGCCACAGAGAGAGTAATTGATTCAGTTTATAACGTTCATATTTCCCCCATCTATTTTATGCATTTTGACATTTTGTTGTAAACTATTTACGTGTATCTTTTGGGAATGATAACAAAGTTTGGCCTAATGACATTTAATGATCCTACAAAAGCTTATTTAGAAAGATGAGACATCATAGCATAATTAACATTGTCGTGCTGCTAAATCAAGAGTATAAAGCATCATGTTAACTGGTATCTTTTGTTTTTTTACTGAAAACTGATCAATTATCAATCTTACTTTTTATCGTTGCTTTATTGATTTTTAAATGTTTCAACTACTTTTATATCCTATTAACTACTGAAGTTTACACGCAATTCTCCATCGTTTATATTTAAACCCTAAAGCTATCGCAAATGTTACCTTCTTTAGGGAACCATCATTTCCTTTCCCTCTTCTTATACGTTGTCTCGCTAATTGATAATTATACCAAATCCACACGTAAGTCCTCCCTGTTGATTGCAATTTTGGTATTCGTGGTACCATAGTTCTTTACTTCTGTCGATTACTACCGTTTATATACTATTTTTAGAATTAATTTACATACATAACTACTCAATACGTTTATCCTCTCACCGAAATTAGAGAATCTATAGCATGTATTTGATGTTACTTATTTGAGGATTGCTTCCAAGAAGCAGCAGAAGCGGCCAAGTGTAGAGGGGCGGATAAACATATAATAATAAATATTGACGGTTAGACTGGCGGAATGAGGTGGTTTAGGGTCCACGTTTCACCCCCTGTAACTCTCTTACATGGCTTCTATTTCCTCTTTACCAGCGAACCACGTGGGTGTTCTTCAGGAACTCCGGATTCCTTCCGCATTAGAAAATAAAGGAGATTTGTAGGTCGCCTTTTGTCTGGTTGAAGTTGTTTCTGCCGATCTTAATTGGGTCCCCGTGGAAGGATTTGGATCTACAGCCAGCCCTTTCTAATTTCACGCTGGGAAGGGGGTTTCCCTTTTTCGATGGACAACCATTAAAACTACTTTCCTATTACCATAAGAAAATCCAACACAGAAGGAACAAATTACGTAAACTATCGACTGTTTCCCTTGTATTAGTCTCGTTATATTATCCACGGCAAACACGAGATTTTAATAACTGATGATAAACTCCGCTGATCGATGTATTTTATAGATTCTTGGCTGCAAATTGATTATGGATCTTCAGCTGATGGTGTCAGCGCTTTCTGTTCCTGGAGAGAGAAAGTAAACGTTTGCTGAAAATTATTCCCTTTTGTTTTGTGGACGTAGATATAAATTTCAAATAGATGGAATATGATGACGGAAGCTCTAACTGTTTACGTTATAGTTTAGTTTACTGAAGTCTACGAGTCAAAGACGATAGACAACATCAGGCGAAGAAAGGGAACATACATTTTCCACAGGCAAATGGCATCACGAACGTTTTGCTCCCTCACAGACATCACAGGATTTTAAATGACGGCCTAAAACTCGACTCCCGCTGTTTTGTTTCTCTGAAAATCCGAGAGAAGCGGATTACAAATCGTGAAGTTGTGGTATCAGCCGTTTATTTTCTCACCTGCTGTTATAAGGAGGATGTAGGAAAATGTACCCTCCTTTAATTTTGGTTTCGCTTGGCTGCTGAGTTATTTTCAAATTGTGTGATTTAATTTAAGTTAAATCTTGTATTAGTTCACCATTTGGTCTGAACTGTGAATGTTCCGCTCTCACTTCGTGACGGACCAGCGGCAGTTACCTGGGCTACCGTCGGAATGTGACGTCAGGCGGTAAAAGGTAATAAATATGACGTCACATTCATCATACAGAAGAAAGATGGATTGATCTGGTCACGTGATTCTCTCTTTAATCTGAATCGACTTTTCTTTCTACTTCTATGTTCCACGTGTCTTTGTGTTGCAGCAAGATATTACTTTATTCCACACTCACATCTCCACTGTAACTTATATTTCTGTTGTGTATCTCATCATTTTCTTTGTTGTGTGAAGACAGACACAGAAAATTTAATAAAATTGTTATTTTATTAAAAATAAATATCTGGTGTTTGTCGTTTCAGAAAAAAAAATGATTAGAACGGAAGACGAAAGTGGATACGACCCTGGATTGGATATAGGACACGAAAACTCTGGCAATAGTTTCTCACCCGCTGTACCGTAGATGTTCCTGTATTAGTATGGAAGATGTTTCCAATATAAGGCTCCGATTTGGCCTTCAGCTGAAGGTTCTTGTCTTAATTACTTCTCTGTGTATGATGATTTGGTTATAGAATAAACCCTCTTAGTTCCCGCTGTTTGCCTCCTGTCGTTCATGATGCAAGTAATAATGAAAATAAAGGGAAGGAAAACAGTTTATATAACTACAAAATCGGTTTTATCTCAGTAAAAATATGACGGGTGCTTTTTATGTATCAAATTTGAATTATTGTTTAAAATATTTATATGGTTAAGATATCATCGTGTAAAAGTAGCGCATCTCAGCTATATTTGTTACAAGATTCTATTCGTTTTACAAAATGCACCGGAAAGTTTTATCGGCCGACTATATTTATATTTGCTCTCCTAGACTAAGTAATACAAGGTTTTAAATAGAAGACAAATCGTATCTGTTTCGATATCAGTTAACACTTTCCTAACAAAAACAAAAAGTTTAGCTTTGTTTCGTAAATTTAAATCGATGTATTTTCAGTGGAAAGACTTTGTATTGGAAGTATTAATACACAATAAGTTTGTTATGCATTGATCGTTATTGATATATTCCTCTAACAGTTCGATCAACTTTTGATTTCTTTCTAGTAGATTTTAAAAATGAATCTTTTTCACTATCACAAAATATTGTTTATTCTTACATTAATCGATAATGTTTAGTTTACTTTCCATTATATTCAGCCTCCTGGTTGTTTTCACTATCGATAACTTGTCCTCCAAAGAACTCTAATTTATATCTCGAATAAAGATTGGAGAAATCTCTCAGATTAATGTCTGGTCGTCAGAAGAGAACAAAACAAAAACAATATGCACTGGTTACTTGTAGACATATTTGTATTTTTCTGAACATTTAGGTTATTAATAGGATCCAGGGAATCAGTCCATCATTGTATTCCCCTGATATGTTCTCTGTCCATCTCTTATTTCACGCAGGAATTGAACTCTCGGCTGACTTGTAGCTCATCGAGAAAACCTCGAATCGTCTCTGTTCAGTTGTAGACATAAAGCTGAACAGGAATCCGAGGACGGCCTCCTTTTCCATCTTCCTGACTTTGCTATGGTTCAGATTTTTAAATCGATCATTCAGTGAATACAGAAGTTTTTACTTTATCAGCAAAACCCTGCAAATATACACAATGTCCACCTGTGGATTCTCTGGTAATGCAGTGGTGTAAACCGTCGGCAGACAGCTCTACCAGGGAAGAGTGAGACTGAACACCTAGCGGTCGCTATGTGGCCAGAGTTACCTACCTTTGATTGTTAGTAACGAGCAGGTGGCTGGTATCAGCCCGAATACCGCTGAGAGGTGTAAAATAAGCGCAGGAAACCACAGGTAACTTCGTTCACCTGATCAGTGATAACAAGAAGCGATCTTCCATTTATTCCTAAATATCTCGGTCCACAGCCGCCTCAGTCAGTTTGTCGCCTCATCTAAAATAAACGGAGATATTTACTGGCACAAATCCATCGAAATGAGGTCCGTAAACTTCATTCTCTTCCTCTCATCTCCACCTCTTCACCAGGCAGGCAGAAGAACCTTCCAGGCCAGTTATTAGTATAATTTATTACCCGCAAACCTCTGAGGTCTGTATCTGTACACTTTTGTTTTCATTGATTTCCAGAATAATCCTCTTCGGAGATCAGCGACATTCAAAACTCCTGTTTTCTTGTATCACAAATAAATCTGCCATTAAGGGCAGTTCTTGTCCTTCTCCAACTTTGCGCTGACCTTCCAGGTCAAAGGTCATATTGCGTCAGAGGCTGGAAGGTGTGAGGTACCACATCTCGGTAACCATATAAGTTACCAGGGCTCGGCTGTCTGCCCTTTGGCGAAGGTCATGACGAATAGTCAGGATTTACCAGCGGAACATCCATCACGTGTCCAGGAAAACCTCTCGACCATAACCGTCCGTCCGCTAAGGAAATGGGAGCAAAATTCATGGTTGATATTCCCCGCAAGTGTCCAGGGGTAGTAGTTTCCCTTTAACACAAAACATTCCATCTTTGCATTTGTCTCCCTTGCCAAATTAAACCGATAAATTTCCACAGTTTGGAAGACTTCACAGATCGAAATAAACCGAAACTGGCTGACACAGCTATAAATCCTTCACATATTTGTATTGTACACCCGACACTATGAAGCAGTCGCCTAGTAACGGTCACTTTCCCTGTGATCGCGATATTAGAAAAGAAGGGAAAATACAATTGAATTTGCTTAACAAAGACCTTTAAGAATTGATGATATTCGTTGGTCTCTCGCCTCCCAGAAAGACCAATCTCTGATTCCATAGACATATTTCTGAACTCAATTTAAAACATTTGATTTATTGTAACTTCGCCTTTTAAGTGATCGAATTAACCTGTACATTTTTGGTCATCACAGAATAAAAAGGGCGACTTTTACTTTTCATATTTTATTAAAATCATTATCAATTAAATTAAAGATTTATTAAACTTTTGTAACAGACTTATTTACGACAATATGGTTAAAATATTATTATTATTATTATTCTGGTTATTAACAAGTGAAATCACCAGTGTATCTGAAATGTTTAATGTTAATTATTTTACATTAAATTTTTATTAATCAATAGAGAACATTCGAGATGAAAATGTTTGATATGAAGGAAGTATGTCTCGATGCCTCCGGTAAAATTCATAGGGAAAGAAAGTTAAAATGTTCCCATTAGGCCAATAAAGGTCAAACATGTAGTAATTACGTCAAATATTTGGTTAAAATTTGAAACAAATTTCTTTAAATGGTTCTGGTTAGACTGTAGTTTGGTCTCCAGTTTGTTCGCTACTTTCTCCTTGTCTTGGTTTTCTACTTTTTGACGAATTTCAGTTCGATACCAAGCGATTTGGTGATTGTTCGACCCCTGGTGTGGTCGGTTTGTTTTAATAGATACTGATGTCGGCTCTCATTGGCCCCTAGAAAGTTCCCTTCATCTTGCTGATGTAAGGGTCAACAAACATCAGACAGGATGTGGTGGAACTAATTACAGTATATAGATTTAATTGTATTTTCACTTCTATTGAATATCGTGTTTACCTGACAGGTGACCCTAGTTAGGCACCTCTCACTGCTCTATTTTCAATGTGCTCCTATCAGCTTAATCGTTTCCCTTGTGGTACCTGGCAGCGTAGGGCCGTCAGGGTGTGGCCAAGCCCTGTTGTTAACGACTGGAGAGGCCTCCTGCCACCAAGCCGGTGCTGAGCTGGCAGCCTGACAGACTAATGAATGTATGTACCAGCCCAACTTTGTCTCGCCAGGTGGTCGGCCTGAGTTAGAGAGAATTAAGAGAGCTTTTGGAGGGTAAGAGACAGACAGGATGGGTGGAGATTTTACATGTCATTGTCTGGATGCCAGATTATGAGAAACAATTATAACCTGACCAGTTTAGATTTTGTCTTTGTTCAGGTAAACAATTACTGATTGTGTATCATGGAGTCTTTACAGATTGTGATTCACCCCTGAAGAGTGACATTATTTTCTTTTAGGTCCATGGTTTTGTTCTGTACTTGATGCCCTCTGGGTAATGGGTCACTTTCGGTCTCTGAGGTAATGGCAGAAGTAAATGAATGGTTTTTGGCAGCAGATGATGGCCCCTTTTGGCGGAACATCTACAGCAGCAAACCGAGATTAACATTAGTCTTGTGTGAGTTTTTCTGATGTGTAGGATACAAACTGATCCTCCCTCTGCTGTACACTTTATTTTTTGAACCAATCAATTTTATGTTTGTTCACATGGATCATGAAATCTGATCCAGGCTTCGCTGTTGCATAAGTCAGTAAGATCAGCGTTAATAGATGATATCAACTGTGAAACAGATAATTAATTTAACTCCCTTAAACTAAGAATTGTGCAGAACCCACACTTACAGGGTCTAGCTCCTTTATCCCTTAAGTTATTTTTAGCAATATTGAAGTTATTCAAAGGTGCCCATTCCAAACCTTTTGGAATGTTTTTGTTTAATTATCTTTTCTTAACTTCAGATCTGAATAGCTAAATATGTACCGTCTGCTCTCATGGAAGTATCCTCAGAGTAAAAACAAGGAAATGATGTAGGTGTATTCAAATAACATCCAATGTCCTCTTTCCCCAATTTCATCAGAAGTGAAACAAACAGGCAGACCTATGGTCATTGGAGGGGTCTTCATTGAGTTGACGAGAGAGAGAGAACATCGTGGCTACAGAGGAAGAGTTTGGTTACTTAAATACAGCCATTTTGTGATACAGCCTACATTCTTGCATCGCAACAAGAGGCTGGCAAACAACACCACTGATGCTTCTTACTACTGTTTTCATCTGAATAATGTGATACTGACAAGAAATGATGTTTATCAACAGTATGTATACGATTAATAAGGATATTAAAAGTATCTGTTATCTTGTTTCTGGTAAACTAAACTGGTTTTAATTTGCACGACAATAACCTTTCTGGCAAGAACCAGTTGCAGATCTGTAAATTAGTTCTTAAAAAATTCATCAATTCTCTTGTAACAGAAAATATGTTTTGAAATATTGACGTACAGTGGGTTTACAGTACATTTATTGGAAATAAAGATCAATCATTGAGCACAACAATAAATCTCAGCTGGCATCAGAGCAAAGTATCAAAAAAGCAGCAACAACAACAAACTTTTAAATGAAAAAGATAAAAGAAAAGTTTACAATTTTCTGCTGTTTAGGAAAGTAAAGGTTGGAAAATACTATCCACATTAATAACCTTTACTTTATAAACACAATCTGCTGTCAATCTTGAGATTGAATCAAACTTTGTATCTTCTTATTCAAACTTCATACTGAAATCTCCCTAATTAAAGAACTCACCACCTTGTACTTGCTCTCAGGTAGAATGTCTCAGTTTATGTTCCACCACAAAGTCAAAGAAAGTCACTTGGTCCTAAATTATGTTCAAACGTAAATTTGTTACTGCAGCTGATATTTAACTAGATTTCAAATTTCTGGTGAAAGCTTCGGAAAGAATTTTTTGCCTGAGACTTTAGTAGTGCTCTCACAAATCCTGTTTTATCTCTCTTCCCCACACCACTGATGGGTCAGCTGGTTTCTTGTTTTGAAATTGGATTTTTTTCAAATGAGGATTAATTGTAAGATGGAAATTTGTGCATAAACTGGACTATATCAAAGTGAATGTTTTTGTTCTCTTTCCATGGGCTTTCTTAGCAACCTTACCGATGTCAGCCCATTGTTGGCTCACTGAAGAGTTTGTTGTACAAAAAGATTAATTTAAAGTAAAATTGTATCAGAGGGAACACAGACCATGCCAGCGATGTATGCCAAACGGGGGTGGTAGCAGTCTAGTAGGTTAGCTAACCACTGGACTACTGCACTACACCTAGAAAGAACATCACAGTAAGATGTCAAAAATTTACTGAGAGCTGGGGAATTTAAATCAGCTAAAAGCCAGGAAGCAGAAATAATTTCATGGAACAGAAAAAAAGAAGAAATAACTCAGCAGCAAAAATGACTGTTGCAGCCAAGAAGTGAGATGATGAAAAGATGATCACTGATCTTGAATTGCAAGTCCCTCTATAGCAAAATGGACCACAAAACAATGTATAAATCCTGGTCTCAGTCCATGGGTGGATTCCAGAGAGAAAGGAACACTTAGTTATTGATACATCCATGAAAGGGAGTAATAAAATTATCAGTTTATGTATTGAAATAACCAACAAGGTTGATTTTTATAATAGCGATATTGGCAGATTTCATCGATATCTGGGAATTAATTACCACTGTTAAAAACTTTTGCTTAAAAATTCTGTCCATTTTTGGAACAACGTATCACTGTGAACAGACATTTTCGGTAATGAACATAAACAAGTCTAGACTACGTTCTCAAATTACTGAGGCCCACTTGAGCTGGATACTCAAGGTTGGCACAGCCCAGTCTCTTGCTCCAAACTTTGATACAATGATCCGAAATAAAAGGTGTCAGGTATCAGAAAGCAGCAGAAAAAGTAAATAAATTCAGTCGTATACTTATTATCTACAAACCTATTCTTTTAATTGTAAATCATTATCACTGTAGAAGTGATGATACTGCCCATTTTATCACTGATATCTACCAATAAATGGTATTATGTTTTACAATGTAATGTTTGGTAGTCTTTTAATTTTAGATAAAACACAGCACGTGTCAGGTTTGGATTTCTCCTGATTTACAGAAATAGGAGACAAAAGACAAAATACATTCGTCCAGATAGAATAGTTTGATTACTGACGGCCCATTACGATTTTCATGATGCGTTTTTTAAGGGTTACCCCCTCTGTGAGCTGATTAATACAAAGATGATTTCCAATACTCTTTTTAATTCTATCTTTTCTCGTTGCCCTGTAATTCTAAGAAAAAACCCAATTCACTTTTTGTTTACTAAATCAACTAAGGGGAGACAACTCTTTCTAATATATCTATATTTCCTATAAAGTAATTAACATGGACCTTACAATTGATGGATGACACAAGTGAGAGTAGTCAGTAAATTTGTATAATACTTTATTGAATATTAAAAAAGAGAGAAATGAAACAAAATGTAAAGTAAAAATGTTTAATAAAGATGAAAAAACATATAACAAACAGATATTCTGATTAATCTTCTAAAGTATATTTTAAAATAATAATAATAATAATAATAATGATAATTTGATGCCTTTTAAAATCTCTCTCTAATTTTCAACTGACATAAAGTCAATCATCACCTACAGAGATGGGAGAATCAGTTTTCTGATGGCATAAAATAATCATTAATTCTCTTGTAAACTAGAAGCTGAACAAATACAGGAAAGTAAACAGCTAGAGTCAGTCAATTTTTGGGGAGACTATGAAGTCTTTTGTGTGTTATCACAGAATATTTCTTTACACTTGTCTCAGCATCTCAAATCTGCTGAGGATGAAGAGCCATAATACCACCAAAGAGTTATAGCATTCGCTTATTTCAATGTTGAACTCAGGCTTCTATATGGCTCCACTGTGCCATTGTTAATTGTTGAAACAATAAACCGTGTTCAAATATTTAGGACAACATATTATACCTGATCTTCTGCAAGAATATCTAGGAAGATGTTCAGGTAAATTTGAGTTTGAGGAGAAATCGTACGTCATGGAATTTTTAAACTATTTTTACTGAAAACTGCACCCAAAAATCTATAAGAATCAGCTGTTAGTTTTTGGAAAATTTTTCCATTGCAGGCCTGTGTTACACATAATCTAACAGTGATGATAGGGAAATTGCTGGTAAGAAAAAGAGACTGTGCACTTCTTTAAAAACAATACTGTGACACAAGACAGCCAACATGGTTTTCTGTTTTACAATTCTTCTTAGTTTGTTACAAGTAGCAGAGATAAGGTGAGAAAGTAAATGCTGTTTACTCAGGTTCTAGTAAGGAATTTGATACAACATCATATAAACATTCAAAAGAAAAAATGTAAAGAATTGATTAATAACTGGTTAATTACTATAATGGCAAGAAAAGTGTATAAAAGTTAAATAATAATGTGTGATCGTTGATAAAATCATATCAGAATACAGGGATATTGCCAGTGAGATACTTGAGGATTTTCTTCTTGGCCCTCTGCTTGTTCTGGTCTATATACATGATGCTGACAGAGTCATTCTGTCCTAAATTTTGCTGATGACACTAAACATATGGCAAAGCAATTGATACTGTATGGTTCACTTACAAATTTTTAACAAACTGTACAATTGATCTCATAAATCACAAAGACAATTTAATGTCACAATGAATAATTGCAAGTGAATTTATTTTTTATAACAATAGCACAGGTTATATCTATAAATTGGAAAAAACACCATGTGTAGAAGAAATAGATCTCAGTGACAGAGTCTTTGAAATGCCAAAAACAGTAACATAACAGTGAGGACAAACAACATTTTAGGCAAGATCAACTGGATAATATATCAGCTGTTTAAACCTGAACTTGTACCTTTTAATAAGTTATTAGAGAGTGTGTACAGTTATGGAGCCAATGCAATATTGAAAATATACATAGATTAGAGAATATTTACTTGTACTAAGCTATCAAAATTATCTATTTTGGTAAACCGTCATTTTAAGGGAGAGTTGAGAGAAGTCTGCTAAATTTTGGCAAGGAGAGAGAGAAGTTTAATATCTCCAACCTGTTCACCTTAGATCATATGCACTTAACCTACACAGGATCAACCCCTTAATATTTCAAACGAAAGTTTCAATTATCCATCAGAAAGTGTTCAGCCAATGAATTATAAATACATGCAATACGTCAGCTGGACAACTTGTTGAGTCTGATTAAATCAAAACAACTTGTACCAGCTCATTTTGTTGTTTTTCTAACACATTGGGTTTAGATAAGTAGTGCACATCCAGCATCTTTCAGTTACTTCATAGTAACCGACAGACGGCTGATCAGCTGATTAAAGAAAAGGAAAAGTTAGTAACAAAATAAAAACCTCTTTAACAAAATCTTAAAACAAAAACTAGGCTGGATAGGAGTTAATCACAGACAATTTTAGTCAAATAAGAAGGACAACCTACGTGTAGTCTGGGGAATAAATGCAATGGAGACATAAATGTGGCCATGATTTGGGATTTGTGCACAGGCAGGACTCACTTCAAAATCTTCTGGTGGCCGGTGTTTGTCCCTGCCACCAGAGACAGGCTGTTTTAGGTCACACACAGACATCATCACATCACACACAATTTAAAAGAGAAAGTGAAATTTCTTTTCTAACCATAAATCAAATAAAATAAATAATATCAGTGAGATTACTGGTCAAAACCATCAGATGTTTTCCCTAATGATTTCACAAAATTGGAGCGAGTTCTCTCCCCTGACTGTGCGAGGCTGAGATGTGAGTCCTTCAGTCCGCTCGACAGGCAGTAATTTTCGAATACTTGGCTTATAAACCAGGCTTTAGACAGCCTACAGGGCAGATAACTAACTATGCATGTTTAGATGCGCCTCAGGTGAACTAAAATCGACTTAGACAGAATCCCCAGTCAGTAAAAATTCAATTTCAATAAAAGACGACAGACGGCGCCACCGGAAGAATAACGTAAACAAATGTGGCGATTAGCGGCCATTCATCCAATGTAACTGTGGCGGGCCGATGTCAAAGGCCAACAGCGGAATACCACGGAACTTACTTTGATTGTCAATTGAAATTGATTTTCTCCTTCTACTCCTCAGGACATAGAGAGAGAAAACTCTGCTCGTGAATCTAGGTCTGGGTAAATCTCTCCTTCCCACCCAATGGGAGGAATTGGATGACCAGCTACTCTCAGATGGTATTACACATAGATGAGCCTCAATAATAAACAGCTGAGACGGCTGAACATGGAACCGATCCAGTTACACATCAGACAAATACAATTTTACACTATAGTTAGTAACTTTTTAATTTGAATAAATTTTGATAGGTGCAACAACAAGAAGAAAGACTGCACTCTTCTACTTGCATATTTATAATTTCTAGTTGTTTCTGATGATCAGGTCCCTCCTCACTTGGGCTGGAGGCAAATATGCCACCTGGAGAGACACTCAGTGTAGTCAGGCTATAGCAGCAGTCCT
Source organism: Nautilus pompilius (assembly GCA_018389105.1). Classification (NCBI taxonomy): domain Eukaryota; kingdom Metazoa; phylum Mollusca; class Cephalopoda; order Nautilida; family Nautilidae; genus Nautilus; species Nautilus pompilius. The sequence continues at coordinate 13,856 of JACATO010002291.1, forward strand.
TTTGTTTTACATTACAAATATCAACACTACTTATCTTTAAACAACTTTACACCCCTGTGCCATCATTCCTAGACAGTGCACCAAAGATGGAGTAGCAAGAATTTCCATAGCAGTTCAAATGCTCTACATTACCTGTGTGGCCTGTGCTTTTACTGCCCACCCTGCAACAGTGAAGTACAGAGATCTCGGTGATGCTATGTCTATTATACTGTAAACTATTAACTTAGATCTCCATGGCTCACAGCATTAATCATAGAGAAATTTCTAGTTAGTAGACATCTCCATATGCCATGTTTTTGTTTGATGAGAAGTAATTCTTTGTAAAATCAGAGCTGTTTTGCTCATCAGGCAGTTATATTCCTTTCATCTATGCCATAGGCACCACCACCGTTCAGCTGAAATACATCACAAATACATCATTCCATATCATGTAGATTTTAGTGTAGCATGATTCATGATGCAGTAGCAACAGTGTTTATGTCAAAGAATCTTCCAAAATGTCATCATATGATAACAGATCCATACATAACACTCGCTGACACTGAAGTCAGAGACTACAGAAATGGAAACACTTGCTTCATGGATAATCAATCATATCGGCCTGGTTATTTGCTGCCACATTGACAACCTCTTGCAGATCTGCTGTTCCCCAAATATGGAGCTGACACTTTCAGTCTCAACAAGTGGGATGGAAGATTCAGCCAAAAGATGGTAAAAACATTTTTGGGGTGGTCTTTTTGTTTGTGATGACTGATGTCGATTTCAAGTTCCTGTGAGAAGAGAGACTAGTAAAGCCCAGTCAGCCAGACTGAGACCATATACAAGATGATCATCATTCAGTTTTTTATATGCAATTATAACTCACTTTATTTCCTCCCTGGAATTTCTGGATTAATATTTTACCAAAAAATTGCAGCTAAACCTATTTATTGTATGGGAATTACAACTTTAAAATTGATTAATTATCATCAAACGATGACTTAAATATAAATAATACACACTATTTAAAAATAATTTTCCTCTTTTTTTAGATGAATTTTGAGTATTTGGAAAGTTAATAAACAATGTGTTATTGTAGATTCCCTGATAAGATAAAGTTACTGAGAATTAGTAAATTTATCTTTTGGTTTAATTAGTTTTCTGTGTGTGTTTTTCAGTAACGATTTATCTGCCTGTTTCTTCATTAACAAATTATATTCTTAGCTGCTTACACTGGATCATTGGTAACATATAAACAACTGTTAATGTTCTCTTCAGAGGGTTATTTAAGAAGTTAATATTGGAGGGATCATTTTCCCTACAGATCTCTATAACCTTTGATAATAAGTTTATTTTCAGAAAATAATCTACTCAAGAATTTATTTTTGTCAAACTACAGAAACAAATAATTTTTTAAACCAGTTAATGTGTAATAAATAACAGGTGGTCAACAATGTAGATTATAGGGTTTGTACTTGGGCACTAAAACACTTTTTGGCATCTTTGAATATTTAAAAAATGGGAAGACAGACCCCTTTCTGGTTGTAGCTTTTCAATCTTTTTCTTTCGAAAAGAGGAAAACTACTGTTGTATAATTAGCAACTTTGGCTTACAATGATTGAACAAAAGGAAGCAACATTCCACAATCATAATCTTACCTCTACAAAGTGCCCCATTGTTTCAGAAGAGCACTCTACACCGACTGTATGGTGACCTCCAGCTGACTCTGTTCCTAGGGCTGGGAGTATTGTAAATACACCAGCATCAAGGTGGCCACTGTAGAGGATGCTTCTGGAAGAGAGAAAAACAGGAGAAAAAGTCAGTCAATAAAATTATAATTTTCTTTGCCAGATGAGACTATCTCTGTTACAGTACAACCAAGGAAACAAATCTACTTATATTACATGCAGTATTCTCATGATTCTCAACATAAATGAAGTAAAAGTTCCAGTGTACCTTGTATTTTTCTTTCTCTTAAAGTAAGATGGGCCTGGAGTTTTAGTTCTTTAGTCTTCTCATTTTACATACAAACTATTGATAATGAAATCACTAATAAAAGTCTACAATTTTCAGATGCTACTAAATTTATGGTATGATATTAAGAACTTAGGATGCAAGATAAATCATTCAATAAATTCTGAGACCACTGTTTCAAAATGCCAGTATATGAATCTTAAACACTGAAAACCATTTGTAAGAGCTGGGCACTAGCAAAGTAGCGAAGATAAGGAAGGAAAATGATTTAGGTGCCAGAATTCATTATGGATGTGCTAACGTGTAGCATAAATATTAAAAGTATGGACATTCTAAGTCCTCTTTATAAACTATTGATTATAATTCGTTCAGAGTGTATGACCCAGGCATGGAATCTTCACCTGAGAAAGAATATAGAAATTCAGAAGATTGCCAGGATGATCAGTGGTGATGGCTGTGTTAATTACGAGAAAAAGGCTTCAGTTACCTAGTACAATCTCAACAATTTTCCCAGTGATATGACTGCAGTATTGGTAAAGAGAATACAGATTTAGACCATATTAAATAAAACAATCTTGACTAGAATTTATACACGTTTTCTTTTTGTGGTAATCATATATATCTTCCAGGAATGGTTTGCCAAGTTAAAGCAAAGTGTCAATACTTTTTAAAAGGACAACGGTAATTATATAAAAGTTTGAAAGCAGATTCATATATTAATAATGAGTCTGTAATACATCTTTTGGTATAACTTCTTTCTACTTTTCTTAGGGTAGTGAAAATTTTTGAATACATCCAAAATAGAAACTTGAAAGGTGTAAAGACCAACAGTAAAAGAAATGAAGAACAAGTCCACATCATTGGTACTGAACCTTCTTCTGTCCCACTGATAACTGGTTAGGTCTGGGAAGGCAGTTACCTTTTAAGGAATGTTAAGGCCTGAGTCTCTTGGACAGAAAAAGTGAGATTTGAATAAACCTTCTGGCTGGTGGACAAGCTATGAAGCTGAAAGTTCCTGAGAAATAGCCTTATTTAATCACTACAGGGGGTTTTCTGTGAAATAAGTAAACCTTGGGCTGAAGAAATGAGAGTATACCACTCTTTTCCTAAGTTTCATCAGGACTCATGAGCCCAGCAGGCGATTACTACCTTCTAATGGAAAATGCAATAAAATTTGTTTCAAAATTGCTTTTGAATGAGAGGAAGTTCAGATGTGGAAACAGTTCTAAGCACTAAGTGATTAACCACAACTGAGCTACAAATAATCTAAACAAACCCTTGCAGCTCTGGTAAAATATATTTTGACAATTCTACAAAATATTAATTTTATAAAAATTAAGCTTTTACAACATCTTAGAAGATGAAAATCACTAAAACAGTTGGCCCATAAAGATAGTAGAGTATGAAATACATCAATGTGATAAAAGACGAAGAAGAAAAAGTTCAGCGAGACCACACATTACGCAGGGGTAGTTTCTGTTTATTACTCTCTATTAAAATTTTTAAATATCTTAATGATCAATTATTAAATGAACAGACAGATACAGTTTTGCTTTAATTCTTTCATCCCCAGGTGTGGGGTGAGAAACCAGACATTCAGGTGGGTCACAAGAGATGCAGTATATAGTATTCATGGCCGATCACAAATTAATGTAACCCTCATCTGTTTCCGAACCTTTTGTAGAAGGGATAAAAGGGTTAATCGTGTGTTCACTTATGAACAGTGAGAACCTTGAAATCCCTGCAAAACACCCAATGGCTACATCGGAGTACCTACCTGCCTGTGAACTTTGACCGATTGGATGATGTTGTGGCTTGGTTAAGTGTCATACATTCAGCAGTATTTTCATCACTAAAAAGAGAACCATCCAGAAACATAAGCTTACAGTGGTCACACTTATAAGACAACAGATATCATGTCAACCTGAATAAAAGGAGGTACATTTCCCTCATTCAGATGACTAAATTTATCTTTGGCTGGCACTACAGGGTGCAGATGATCCTCCTCCATTTCCAGGCCCTCTAAATTATCATAATGTGAATATAATATGATGAATTGTAAATAACATTTTCTTATTAACAACTTGTGGAAATATATAGACAATTATCTGACATTTTGTTCAGATAAGAACCTTTATAAACAAAAATATATCCCATAATTATAAACATTATACCAAAGGAAGCATTAGGCTGTAAAAATCTTTTGTTTAAACTCAAAAAACAATAAAAGGAAACAGAAACTTTGGTCATTTACAAGTAATCAGAGCAAAGTTATACATACAGAACAGAATAAGAAACAAGATATGAAAATATTATTAAATATTAGTTTTGATACAAAATCTGTCAGTTTGTTGATTTTTGCCTCATGTCCAGGACAATACATCACTATAGAGTATCATCGGGTCAGATGAAATATCCGTTAGGTGCCTGGATTAACAGGTGTATTTTCCACACTGGTCCTAGAATGACTGATCAACACTGGCAAATTTGATAGTTGAATGTGCAGGTGAAATGACTTCCTATTTAGCTGAAGAACCCAGTCAGTAATAAGACTTTATACAGTGTAAATTATTTTTATTTAGTATCCTTATTAAACCTTGATACATGTAAAAACACTATTTAAAGTACAGTATTTGAAAAAACATTAAAAGATATACAACTCTAATAATTGTCCATAACTCATGATTTTCTTGCATCCTTGCAGAGTCTAATAATTGAGTAGTGAAAATCAAAGACTACCTGAGGTTCGATGACAATGATCTGGTTTTCCTCCTTTCAGAATCAGGCAACTAAAGTTTAAATCACAAGAAGGGAACACAGAAAATCTAACAACAAAAAAATAAAAATCAAGCCAGGTGTAATTCCTGCAAAATCTGCAGTTTAAATATTCACTTAATAACAACAGAGGGGCTAAAATTTAGACTTAAGATTTTGTAGTTTTTGAAGATAATCAGTTTAGAAAATGTACAAAAAATATCCCTCCAAGAACAAGAAATTATATTTCTTATGGTATTTGATTAAAGAACAAAAGTACAAACCTTGTAATGTGTAAAAGGCAAAGGCAACAAAATATAAACGTAACTGAATCCATTTGTCTTGCTCTACTAACGTTGATACACACAAGTGGGGGATTTCCTGACACAACAACTCTGCCCCCATAGTAGTCGATCATAACAAGCAGAGTCATCATCAATAGAATCTAAAAATTATCAATGAATAAATTGAGCAAGGCCAACTGCCTCTCGACGGTTCTGTCTGCACACCATGACCACCCTGCCTTTTATAGCTATTGTAAATATATCATAAGCTCATATATCCTCAATTATTATATCATGATCGATTTTGTTACAACAAATTTAAATACATTGTTTTTATTTCCTTTTTTAAACCATAAACTGCTGTGTGTTAAATTTTATTATCCTAACAAAACATTTCATTTATTCATAATTGTTTTTACCAGGTCAAGAACATACCACATCTCATCTGAAGGTACTAGAGGTGTATCATCAAATGAGCAGCCTATAGCACAAATACAGCCACCTTCCACTATCTACACAACTTAGGTGTCAGTTCTCAATGTATCAATCAAACTTTCCCCATTTACTGAAGTTCCAAATGATGGCTACTTATGCACCTCTTGCAAAAATATTACAAGAAGAAAGCTTCGCAGTACTGGGGCTTGGTTTGTGAAACCGATCAGCGAAGCGGATGCTGATAAACTTCATGAAAGGACTGAAAATCTTCAAGCCTCTGGCTGCTGCACCGATATGGAGAAGGCTTTGTGAGCCAGACACTGTCAAAGACTATTTCAGAAGTACTTAACAGGACTACTGAGAAAGCTAAAGACACAACATGGATAATGCATAAAAACCTGCCTCCTACTGCAGCAAATTTTCTATTTAACCAAGAGATACCACACACTAAAAGAATGGAAGCCAATGTTGAGTGCACTGTCAAATGTTAAACATGAAGTTGGACACTGATTTCAATCAATATCAGCAAATGCTCACCATCTCTCTGCAGGAAACTCATCATTAGTCAAAAACATACAATATTGACAGACTCATCAGTTAAAAAGGTGAAATGAACATCTATCTCAACCACATCCAAGACACTTGCATAAATGGTTGATGAATGTACCAATGCAAATGGACATCAAGTATTAAGTCAATGAAAATGCTATCTTGGTGTTAGTTGTTGGCTATTAGATGCATTTCTAGATGGCCACATCATATAAGCCACATTGACTGCATCTGTGACAATCTGCATCTTAAAAGGGTTAAATGCATGTAATTTAAATCCTAAACAGATGGCTGCTTGTTCTTTTCATAGAGCTGGAAACGTCTTGCGAAGACATGGAAGAGTACAGGTTGGGCTGGAAATCTATCCAATACACATTGCAGAGAGGCTATCTACAAGCAGCTGCAGAATCTTCAAAAAACATTAAGATCAATAAATTTAATGTATTCATTATTGACTTTTTTAGACAAGAGTCCAAAAAACTAAATGTCTTGTAGCAAAATAGATGCTGGTCTAGAAGTGAAGTTAAAATTAGTCCAACCTGGTAAAACCCACTGGCTTTCTCATAGACAAATCTTTGACTGTTGTTATGAAATTACTGCAATTGTTTATTACTGGATTTACAAAATATCTACCAAGAGGGGACAGGTCTGAGTAGTTAAGCTGATAGACTACTTCTGCTACGATGTTTAGAGAGACAGTTGCCATTCTCTCTATTGTAAGTCTACTGCTAAAATCACTTGGGTCACTAAACAATGCCATCCAGGCATCTGCTACAATAGTAAGTGATCTTTGGCTATAAATAGAAATAGGTGCACTAAGATAATTGAGATATCCATTGAAAATGTACTGGAAGAAGCAAAGACTTTATTTAGTCCAGAAGTTAACCCTTATAATGTCTTCTCAGATGACGACGAGAAATGTTTAGTAAACAAACTAAAGAAATTCACGTACTTAATTCATACCAATCTACAGTGGTGATCTTCGGGTTCTACTCCAAATCCAGATAGTTTTTACAGATACCTGTCTCATAAACCATGAGCAGTTGACTGGAATAGACATCACTACCAGCAATGGTGGCTGTCATGTGATCAGAACAAATAAATAATCTGAAGACAGTGGAAGATCATATGTCAAATGAATGGAGATTTGACTTCAACTTCTTTTTATCCTCAGTGACCTGATCTGATCGTTGTTATGTTTCCTGGAATAAGAGAAGAATGAATTCATCTCTTGTTACTTCCCAGTCGCAAAATTAACAAATCAGCTTTCTTTTTCTTTATTGAATAGAATTTTGTGTTCTGAGAAAAGTTAGCTGCTGCCTGATCATGAACTAATGAACTAAGGGAATGGAAATACTGCTCTCAGACTCACAGGAAGAAATAAAAGATTGCATTTCATTTGAGTTGAACAAAATTGTACAAAATTAGAACAAAAAACCCAGAACGTATAGGTAGCATTTTATCTAAAGCCCAAGTAGCCAACATTAATTTATATGATGATGTGCAAATAATAGTTAAAACTAATAATAAAGAATAAATTTAACTAAACAAAAATATCTATTATTGTGCGACTGCTAATTCTAAAAATGTGGTAAATTTAGATAACAATAAAATACATTTCTAAAAATCATAAATACATTTATTAAAAGGTACTGGCTTCATCTAAAGTATTCATCAGATCCATGTTGTAGTAAATGTAAAAATCTAATACAGCTTTAGCAACTTTCACGGATCAAAAATTGTAATATACAAATGAACAGAAAAATAATAGATGATGCAAGACATTACATTTTACACAGTTTTTAAAATAACGAACCCATTAAAAACATGTTATTATAAAAGTTAAAATTAGTTAAATTAACAGTTAAGTAATTATGCATTTATTCCGAAAGTATTTGTTTGCAATTCCAGAGAATGCATTTACATTCAAAGACAGCATTTGTTAAGAGCCATAGACCATAGAAAAAAATCTAAAATGATGTAAGGAGAATATCTCATCTTACTTAATAATTGAGTTATTCCCTTATTTATCAAATATTTCCAACCTTTCTAAAGGAGAATAAAAAGCTCTCATTATTTTCATATTCAGATGACTGGGAATTTAGTTTGTGAATAATTGCTTTCTTGTCATTTTATTTTCAAACTTAATAGTCATGAATCAACCAGCCGACTTTTGGGCAGATCCCGCTGCTGGCCTGACTCCATCAAGATTTTCTCTTTTGGTAGAGTGATTGATGATTTGTAGAAAAATCCTTATGGCAGAGATAAGTTGACTCTGCGATCCTTCAGGGGGGAGTCCCTTGTCTCGGACCACAGCTGGGCGATCATTTTCATTTATTTAATAATAAAAATAACAGAAGCATCATCCAAAATTGCTTTCATTATACTATCCTGTAACAAAATTTGCATAATGTTTTACAATTTACAATTTAAAAGTTATTAAATATTTCTGTGAACCTAAATTTAAAGAAACAACGTAGTTGTGAAATTATTGAATTAAATAATGAGAAATTGATATAGATTCATATTTGAATGTATGACATCAAAACCAATATCTTACGTTCCTTATATTTTATTTCCTTTAATATGATATACTGAAGTATTGCTTGGTACAAAAGTTGTTTTTCCTTAAAAACCTGGTATTTATATATAAAAACTATTAATCATTTATCAAGTATTTCTCAATATGTTTAGAATTAAAAAGGTAATTTATTCATATTGAAGAAATTCCAACCAGATTCACGATAGATTGTAATTCCCCATATCTGCTAGATTAACTACAAATGAACTTGTTCAAGTCAGGTATAGAGCTACAGAGATCATCTGTCACATCACGTGGTCAACCTGGTTACATCGCATCTCAGATCAGGCATGAGACTGAAATGGTACATAGGTCATAATGAAGTGGATAGCTAATGTGAGTGAGTTTGTGTGTGTGTGCGTGCATACATTTGTTTTCGAATGAAATGGTTCCAAAACAGTTACTTTGTTTTAACTTGGTTTGAAAAGTCGAACATGAAATATAAATAAAGAAAAACAAAATTAAAACTGAAAACAAAACCACGAGTAAAGGGCAGACATCATCACCAAGAATAGACATATATTTAAATTGTACACAGTCCAGCAAACAAATCTTAAGTGCTTTCTGTTTATTTGAATAGAATTCAGCCGCATAAAATTAATAATGATCAAGTTGGGCCCTAATTATTTCAATAACAAATGGAATGTGGCTAGAATATTGTTCAAATTTAGAAAACAGTTGACCTTATAACTCTATGATTGTGTAATTCAAGTGATACCAGCATCAGTTAATTCATCTCCATTTTTACTGATGACGAGGTCGAGCAAGTTTCACATGAGAGCAGAGTTGGTCGATCACCAGTCTTAACCAACTAGTTAACTAGTAATTATCATCCCACTTTAATTCAATTTTAAATAACTAAAACTAATAAAATAGTTTGAGTGATTTATAAAGTATAAGTTAGTAGAAGGCAGATAAAATATTCATCATAATTTAATTTAAAGTAAACAAATTTTGCATGTAACTGTATAATGAACCCTGTTACACCCATTAACTAATAGGTCATATTTATTCTTACAGTTATCTCCCCCTTATAGTTATTTTCTTACAACAAATACAATGAGAAGTTAAGACATTTCAGAATAAAGTTGGGATACTTGTTGTAAATAATTGCACATACCTGTTTATCCTTTTTGTAAAATGTGAGGAATAAAAGAAGGCAATATTTATAATAAACATTTATTAATTTTAATCTATAGGCTGTAATCTTATTAAATATTTTAAAAGTAAAAAATAATAAACACCTGATAAGATATTTTAATTTCAGAACGATATAATAGCATTATTTTAATATACATGCTTCATGTGCAGATCTTGTTATTTGGGATCAATTTATGATAAAAAGAACTTATTATAAAGCAATAAAAGCATAATATGTGACATTTGTTACCTTCTAAAAACTACATCAATTCCTACCTCTGTGATGACATTGGTTTAAATGTCGTAGAAGTTAATCAAACCAGGATCTTGAGAGAGTTAATTATGCAGTAGTATTTTGTTATTTTGGTACTATCCCATATTATGGCATTTTGTTCATTTTATAAAGTGATTTTAATTTTAGTAGATAAAGATATTTATTTTCTAAAAATGAAATGCAATTTTGATTGCAGTTACATAATATATTGTTATATTCAAGATACAAAGAAATAATTTAAACTAAAATATAACTTTAAAAAAAAAACTATGGACAGAGACAACAAAAGAGGGAGAAAACATTTGATAAAGTTTAGAAATTTGATTATAAATCTTAGTTGTCAAATGTTAATTACAGTGATAATTTACGTATGCATGTATTATCTTTGATGAGGAAGGGAGGTAAGCAGAATTTAAAACTATTTCCCTTGAGTTAAAATTTAGTTTGTCATAAATATTTTTTTCATATTAAAAAGGGTGTTTTTTTAAAAAATAAATAATAAATATAGTAATAATATTTTTAAATGAAAAGAATTACAATTTTTAAAGTTAAATAATGTGTGGTAAACTAATTATAGGAGGCAGTAAAAATCCATCTCATGCTTCAGCAGTTTCAAAAGAACCAAACATAAAAGAGCAGTAGAAAACAAAAAACCTGATGGATTTACACCATTGCTATTGACAGCTCTACTCTGGTGGCAGCAGCGACTCTGTTACAAAGAGAAGCTGTTCCCCATCGCCACATGTACTGACATCACCTTGCACTGACACAAAAAAGCAATCATTTCTTACTGAAATCAGAAAGCAGATTTTGGATGATGAACTGTTTTCAGGGAGCAGATAAAAGGGATTCTAGTTAATATTTTCTGTTTGTAAAAGTACAAAATGAGGAGAGTTCCATCCTTAAAGTAAGTGAGCATCTAGTTATCTTGGCTGTTACCTGACGAAATTCTTCCATTTATAGTCAGGACTATGAACACTTCCCTTCGTGAGCTCTCACTGATTACTTCAGGTCACTCAAAATGTTGCACACGGTGAGGAGCTTAAATTGGTAAAATTACGGCTGTTAATAAGAGCTTTTTCTCTAACTTTTGTTTTCTAGAAAAAGTATGAAATCTCAAGTAGACTACAAAGTGTTAGTTAGGCTATTAAATAATAGGATGGCTGAAATACTTTTTATTGCCACAGTTGCTCGGTTTCTATCATACATATTCCATTTGAAGTTGTAAGTTATAAAAGTAACATTTTTAGCATTTACAGTTCACTGTTTACATACTAACGACAACAAGAATTTTTAATTCCAGAAAATTTGCAATTATAAGGATTATTTTAAAAAAAATTAGGGAATGACCAATTGCACATGATTGTGTTTTCTAAAGCCACTTAAGTTTTCAATGTATGCAGGTCTGTCCTACTTGTTGTTTATTTGTGCCGTATGATTTCAGCATTTGAGAAGTTTTTCTGATCAGACTTTTATTTTTTAAGATTTGTTTCTAATATTATTGCTCAAAACCTAGTTTTCCTTCATTGTGTCTTCATCACAATTCTTAAGTTGTGCGAAGATTACATTATTAAAGAAAAATTAAAGTTTTATGTAGAGACCTAAAGAATCTGGAACAGCTTCAGAAATTTTATCCATGCACAGAACTGCATAACTCTAAATATTTGTTTAAAATTATAATATGTACATTAAAGCTGAAATGTTGAATGGTTTCCTGAGTGCTGTAAGACAAAATAACACTACCATGGTATTGTTGTCAACAATATAAATTCTCTAAGAACTAAATTTATATGGTAAAGTGTACTTAGAAACGATAACAGGGGAGATAAATCATATGTTATTCGTGACATTTTGAATTTAAAAAGCTCGATGTACTGACTTTGCACTTCTTTGGAATACCCTTTATACGGACTTTAACAGTCTGAGAATATCATTAAAAATGAAAGGTCGAATAATAATAAGAACAAAAGGAAAATGTATGTATAAAGCAGAGAAGATTTAATTAAAGCATATTCTAAACAACAAAACAACATCGATCAGGAAGACTGTTTGTTGGTTGTCTTAGAAAATATTTTATCCCTTGCAGTTTCATTCAGAGTTTAGGTCTTTTATCGCAGTAGTAAAAATAGTCAGAATATTCCAGCCATTTATTTATTTTTATCTTGAATTTAATTTAATTTATTTTATAGTTTAACATTTTTATTTACTTTGTTTGTTTTATTGGTCATTTGCATAACTACACGTGATAACTTTATCATCATATTAGTAAAACTGTTTAACATTGTCTCCCTTGTTCTCATTAGTCGGTAATGGGTGTCAATAGTTGGCTGACTGGTGGTCACTGTGATGCCCAGACCTCTCCTGTGGCAAATCACTTCTCTGAATGGCACAAATTTCACCTCATTTCCTGGGAAAGTAGGTTTAGTTTTTTTTATCTTTGTGCCCTATCACCTTCATCTTAATTTTCCCACAAGGATTTATGAGACTTTAGCCAGTTTTCTTTATTCTGCTGTCTAAATGGCAAAAGAAAACCGTTTACAGATCGCTAACGGTTCCTACTCATCACTATTCCATCTCCATGGTGACTTTGACTCCAGACCTTTAAACAGCCGGTTATTACCAGTCATTCACCGCAGTCATCGAAAATTTGCCGGGGTCGAGATTTGTCTACTATTAATAACGTTTTTATTTTTTGTTTGTTTGCTTTTAACAGATCGTGGTCTTTAGAAGGCGGCAGGCGGCAGGCCGGCATCTTGGGCCCAGCCACTCCGCCATCGAGCGCGCGCCGCTTCCTGTCAGCGGACAGTGACGTTCGATCCCACGTGAGGAGCTCGTGACGTCACTACCGTCGGTGTTTGAAGTTGGGGTGGGAAAAGAAAATTGACGTCTCTGGTTCGTTTTGTTCCCGTGGGTTTGTTATTGTTCCTGTCATCTTCTTGGTCTGGAAACAGAGGGAAGAGAACGGGAAGTTTGGGGACAAAAAATAGATCCCAACTACTTGACTCTACTCAGCCCCTGGGATTTTCACTGCGCATGCTCCAGAGTTTCATTTACCCATAATCCTCCAAAATGGTGAGATAAACCGTCAGAGGGGCGGAAGAGTTTGTTTATCTTGGAACTCGAAAATCTCTTGAACAAAGCAATCGCAGACACGTATACGTCTCAAAGGGAAGAATTATTAACCTATAAGAGCTTAAGACTGTTTCCAGCACCAGAGGGCGCTCTTTATTGGCTGATTGGCAACGTGACGTCACGTGTTTGTTTACATGTTTCTAAAACAATATTCACTTCTTAGCGACATTTCAGGCTAAAGGTTCGTGTCAGATATTTCTCCGAATGGGATTCCGAACAAGCGATTGGTTTTAGAGCGGAATATTATATCTAATTTAATTTAATTTGGTTTCGCGTTAATTTAAATTAATTTTTTTGTGTTTTGTAGACAAATTTTCTTCTTTTCCTTAGAATCGATAGTAAAATGGGGAATAGTCATCCGACCGTAATTAAGGTAAAGAGTCTCTACACCGTAAGTACCTTTTACTTTTACTTTCATTTTAGGTGAAGTTTCACTTTAGCTTTTCATCTTATTTAACTTTCGCATTTTCTGCCTCCTGTTAATAATCGTGACGTAAGCAGTGTAACTATGGGAAACCAATCAGATTAGTATTCCTTGTTTTGTACAATCGGGACGCTTTCTTTCGTTTAGTCGAACAGCAGGGATCGGCTGATGCTGCTTAATCCGCCGTTTTTTATGTTATATTCGTTCTTCTCGCCCTCACCGGTAACCGGCCGTCCTTTTAAATGACGGGCGCTGACTCCCGCTTCCTCTTCTGTGACGTCACCCTGACGTTGGTGATTTCACGTTAATGGGAAAGTCCGACGTCAGCGAAAACTGAACATTTACCAGGATTCGTTAGCATCTGAACGAATCATATTCTGCGACTGAACGAATTCGCTTAAATGTTAGTATTTCAGAAATAGTTTCGAAAATCAGGTCGTCATAAATCAATGCCAGGCTGCAGGTACTATACCCTTAGATTGTACCAAAGAATAAGGAGACAGAGCTCGATCAGCCACCGGGGATCAGGTCACCGTCCAGTTACTCCCCGACACCGGTCCGAATACACAGAGAAAGCGAAGTCCCTGTTGTTTGATTTATTTATTCATAAAACATTTTCAGGTTTTCCGTGGAGATTTTCCTAAACAAATTGGCCAGACTATCGTCGTAGGATGTCCATCACAGCGGTATTCGGTCACCTGCTGCAAGCCAGATAACAGCATTCGCACTTTGGTGTTTGGAGTCAATGGCGTTAACTCTTGCTCGTCTTATTTAAGCAACACCTGAACATGACGTCACTGTTGCAACTATTGTGTTTATTATGTTTTTAATTACATTTATTACGTAAAGGTTTGTTTATTATTACATTAACATGTGTATATTGAAAACTTCACTTACTTCACTTCACTTGTCATATAACTCAGAGGTCTCTAGGGGGAGCTCGAGAGGTGTCTCTAGGGCATTTTACACTCTGACGGAACCCAATTAAGAACTAAAAATAATGAAATACCTTGTTTTTTTTTCTTTTTTTTCTTTTTCTGTCACCCTACCTCCAGATTTGTTCTGTTATTTATACGTTCAGAATTGTAATAGTTTGTTTGAGAAATTCATTCATAAGGTAATTTGGCCAGACGGGCAAACGGACGCGCACCTGTTCTATCAGTGCTCGGGATATTTAGAAATAAATGGACTGTGGGGAAATTGGTCAGTTGTTAGTGATTCCACTAAATCTCAGCACTTGTGCGTTTTCAGTGGGAGGAGATCCAGCGGATGTGGGATTTAGAAGATGGACTAGATTATATTTCTCGTAAGTAAGAGAAAAAATCGTCGCAAGACACCGTTGGCACTAAGGGAGGCGTGGCCGGAAATACAGACAAAAGAAAGATGGTGGAAGAAGTTCATTTCCGGTAGGAGTAACACGACTATGGTGAGGCCATTACACCAGCCAGAGAAATGGTGGCACAAATTCTGTTGCGGTAGAAGAAACGCAACCATGGAGTGTATGTACAAAATCGTGTTTTCCTTTGTCTTTTATATCCGCTGGTTCTTCGATAGAAACATTCAAAATGGTCTAAAACAGCTTTGTTATTTACTTTACTGCTGTTCATTTCTGTAAATTGTAAAATACAGGGTAAAACAGGGGAGACAATTTCAGTATTTACTTTCTTAATGAGATATTGATCTTCAAAATGTTGTCAATTAAAGTAACAAAAGCCTGCTTATAGTTCAGAAATCTCTAGAAAATAGTAAACTTTTCAATTTTCTCCCTTTCTCCTTAAACTTTCGTTTTAATTTGCACTCTTGGAAAACGGTAGACCTTTTCCTAGATTTATTTTAAAAATAGTAAAGTAAAAAACTTCTTTACAAAAAAACAGGATTTTCTTTACTCTTGCAATCAGATTCCTAAGATTGGTGCTGGTGTTTACTTGTATTTCTTCCTTCTTTCATGTAGCAGCTTGAAATGTATTTGTGGAATAATTTTTGTTACTGACATCTTTTCTTTTGCTTTTTTTCAGGAATTTTTGTTTTCTTTTATTAATTTACAAACCTTACTTATTTTTTTCTCGTTTGTTACATTATCCACACAAATACAGAATTCAAGTTTATTTATTTAGGCAAAGGAATTTGGATAGTTTTAATTATTAGATAGGAATTTATACTTTCATCAATAATCGCACCTTGAATCCTGTATTTGTGTCAACTTTTCTACTCACCATACAAACCATTTTTTTTTCCAATATGACCATTGTACGATATTATGGAATTATACTCGATGCCGATGAGAGTTCATCTATCAAAGGAAACTGGCGTTGATACCTGTCACAGGTGTGGGTGGCTAGAGTTGGTTAAGATGCCGATTGCATTAAAAATAACTAAATTGTACCAGTAGTAGTAAAGCCTCTGCGTTAATCTGCGTGCCCCTCATATGCGTTTATTCTGCGTCCCCGCCAATACTAACGTAGCCTTTCAAAATTGCGTTTAATTCTGCGTTTCAAATATGCCTGCGTCCCCGCCCTTTCAAATATTGCGTTTAATTCTGCGTCCCCGCCCCTTTCAAATATTGCGTTTAATTCTGCGTCCCCGCCTTTCAAATATTGCGTTTAATTCTGTTCTGCGTTAATCTGCGTCCCGCCCCTTTCAAATTGCGTCTGCGTCCAGCCCCTTTCAAATATTGCGTTTAATTCTGCGTCCCCGCCCCTTTCAAATATTGCGTTTAATTCTGCGTCCCGCCCCTTTATATTGCGTTTAATTCTGCCCCCATCTTCGCGTGCGTCTTCGTGTTCGTTAAAATTATGGGAATTATCATCCGTGATGTCAGCCGGTAATAATTCCGAATACTACCTGCTGCCTATAAGTTGGTTGCCATAGATAGATAACCGATTTTAGCCATTTGTCACAGCAGCAGCAGCAGTCGACCGTCGTCGATGTCGCTGTTTCTGTGATCCACGTCTGTGACGCAGCCATTTGAGCCGTGCAACGCAAATCGAGTCTGACTCCATCTTATTACCGAAGTTTCTCTTAAAAAAAACCGGATGAGAAATTCAAGTTTCCATAAATTTAAATAAATACAAATGTCATGGGTACAAGAAAACTTTAGTTTTTTTTTGTTTTTTTTCCCTGCTGAAGTCGGAAGTGCTAGGCCTCAAAGAAGACCCAAAGGGTCGGGCGCAGAGGTGTAACAACATTGGTGGCTCCATCTGTTGGCTAACCGTAGCACTACGCCAATGATCTCCCCGACACTACTATGCCTCTCATATCGATGCACCTGGTGACCCCGGGGCGCTGAAAACGTTCGAATTATTTGGCTTTTGTTTCTCGATAAACAGAAATGATCGCCTGCTTTTTATCTGCCGTTTAGCAGAGGAGGGTTAAATGAGAAGAGTGAGTTTTCGGTGACTGTGTAGGAACGAAATCCAGGAGAAACGTACGAAGAAAAGCTGTCACTTTCTTTTGTATCGGGACACAAAAGGTATTTATTCTGTTCCTTGAAAAGCTTTGAAGAGGGCATCTCGAAATATGGTCAGGGCTGTTCTCGCTAACCGAGCGATCGGGGCAGAAATAGCAGTGTCCCGGAGAGACCGCCTAGTGGAGGAATATAGATTTCTGTCGAGTTATTTAAGTAAATAACGAACGTTGTTAACTCGTTTTTAATGGAGTGTCCCAGTAATATTCCAATTTATTTCTTTTAGAAGATAGCACGTGCGCATGCGCAATATTTCAGCCATAGAAATGATTTATTGTCATGGATTTGCTGAGGCGGTACTTCCGTGAGTAATGGAGTTTTGTTAGATCTGCCAGGAAGAACGGTTAGCACTTGTGAGTTTGGACCTTTTTTGTCGCTGTTGATATTAGAGAAAGATGAAGGAATTACCGCATGGAAAAAAAGTCTTTTCAGATTTCGTAAGAAAAATAAAATATAATAAATAATAATTTTAGCATAATTTTATTTTGACGTTTATTGTAATTGTATTTTGAAGAAATTTCCCTTATACTTGGTCGACAATATTCCTGTTAACCGCTGTGAATAGACCTTTCATTGGTGTGCAATATTATAAGTCGTTCTATCGTCTGTCTCCATCAGCAAATAGCATCTTTAAAATGTCTGGTTTCATTACTAATGTTCTTATTCTAATTTTTCATTAGTTTTGTTTTACCATGAAATAGTTAATTTAATTTAATATAATTTGCATTCCCATGAACTTTATTTAATTTTATTTGTGTTTTTGTTCGCAATTTATTTTGTGTTTTGTTAGAAATAATTGCCAAATATTTGAAAAATTCGGCTGTTACCCAAGTGAAGAGCATATACACCGTAAGTAGCTTTCCTTCACATTTTGGGAAAGTTACACCTTACTGCTAATACACCGTGTGATGTTGGAGGAGAGAACTCATCTACCTGTCTGATTGTTTTGTTTGTTTTGCGAAAGAGAATCACAATAAAAATCTTTGTTTTTATTCATGTCTTCCCTAGTTTTTGTCGTAGTAACTTTGTAGATCTAAGGGAGACAACTTGACTAATGTTTCCTCCTTAATATTGTTTCAATTAATTACGAAGTGGACCCTTGGCCGACTTCACGTTTTGTAAATGTGTCACAGCAAGGAGATAAAAGGGAACAGGGTGCGGTGACATCGGGTTACCCGGATACCATACGGATGGAGGGTGAACATCCACAGGATGTAATAATAAGTTAATCCCCACTTTTAGATGTGGAAGGAAACATTAATGCCCTGAGAAATTCCACGCTAGAAAGTTACTTCAAACGGCCCGATTCCGACCGGGATTCGGACACTGGTTCTTACCTTTATTATACTTGTCGGTTAACCACTGAACTACTGCGCTGCCATAAAAATAACGTTATAAAAGTAAAATAAAATATCAATTATTTTAAATAACAATTTTTGTACCTTTTGTTGATATTGGAAGTGAATTATGGTGTAAACCTATTGGTTAGAAATTATGTAAATATATGTAAATTGAAAATTGTGAGGGAAATACCAGTTCTTTATTATATACCTGAGTAATTTGATAAACATGTTAGATATGATTAACTAATAATTTGAAAAAAATATCTAAAACATTCATTATTTGTTATTATGTTATCTCCCTTTTAAGAGTATAAACCCCGAGTTTATTATTTCCCTTGCATTATATACCCTTTAATTTTGTGTTATTTTCCAGAGTTTAATCTCGATTACATAAATATAATAAAGTTTGGATGGTTGTTCTCCTGGTAGCATCAGCTTCTTTTAGAAGTTGATACTTCGGTCTTGTAAACTGTCAATAACCTAAGTAATTGAAAGAAAAAAAAATATGTTGGATTGTTTTCGTCCGTGCAGCCATGGTAACGGTTTAAGTAAAATATGCCCACAGGTGTATAGAATCACCAGAATGCCGTCTTTATTGCGTAAAACGTGAAAGGACGTACGAGAATAGATGGACTCTATTGTAAATACCTTTCTACTTTCTAAGGGTTATCTTCTTTAACCGCTCACCTCTATTCCATCCCAGCTTGGAATCGCTAGTTAGTATTTGAGTTGCGCTGGCTGTACATTCGTCAACAGACGAGGGGTCAGAGAGTTGTATGGATTTGTTGTAACAAAGGATTCTCGATCAGACTGTATGGATCTACCTGCGACGAGTAATACAGATTTGATGGGTAGTGGGATCTAGATGCATCCCAAATAGTATATAGAGGCGATCTAAAATGCACTCACAAAGGCGGAGTCGGCCGTGGCCTACCAACAAACGGGTTATTAACTGGATATTTATATATTTCAGCTCTGACTGGACGTCTCGGTGGGCGGTAACCCGTGTTGACGACCACCCCGCCATAAACAGGCGGAGGTCAGAATCGACGACAGAGGACCAAACGTCCTCTGTAATTCTTTAAGAGAAGAGCGGTACACGGGGCACCTGCTGTACGTCGTCTTTCTGTAAGAGGAGACAAGATATCAAACTCCACACACTCTCTCTCTCTCTCTCTTTCTGAGACTCAACTAAATCATTCAAAGGACACGATAATCAAAGCTGTCCGCTATAAGACAAGGTACAGACAGATCTAAGTCAGCCTCGGTTTGCAGGCTGTCACACAAAGAGGAGGAAATTCACGGAGATTGATGAACCTGAAGCGAGAAGTATCAGGTGTCATCACCTCTACACGGAGGACAGTAGAAGAGTAATCAGACTCGAGCCACTCACTGACTCAACAAACAACTAACGCAAATGCTACCACAAATTCCTGTTTTGAAACACTGGCCTCATTCTTATTTTTCCGATTATGCAAATTTTCTCAGTTCTCAACTTCCTGTTTAGTTTTGCAGCCGTGCGTCACAGGAATTTTCAGTTAACCCTCTTCAGTCTACGATAAAATATGGCGGCCGGTCATTCATGGATTTGTGGGCGATTTCAACAACTGGTCATTCACAGATGGTGGCTCCTGACAGGGACTCCTTTCTGCTTGTCTTCTCTAATGCTCATCTTTACAAAGGGCCCAATATTTTTATAGAAGACGGTGCCCCAGCGTCTGCTGCCCGTACATCGAAATGACGGAAAGAATGCCAGGGACATCGCCATTCAGAGCTCCATCGGCCCACCCTCGGGCGATCCCTACAAACGTGTTTCCCTTAAAGTAAACCGACTCTCTGAGACTCCCTAATACAGACTTTATGCCGGAAAAAGCTGTAGACACGCAGGCCATGGATGCTTATTTCATTGAAAAATAGTTCCGATGTTTTACATCGAAACAAAGTCTTAAACTCTGCTCATATTCTGCAAATGCTGTGTATAGTTCCAGAATAAATGGATGTTCTTTAAAACCATATCAAGTCTTTCAATTGTGCTGGCGTATTTTTTGTCCATTAGTTAATTACGGTATAACGGTGTATAGCCCACCCCCAGTATAAGCCTACACCTAATTTCCATAGTAAAATATGCCGTTTTGGCATATTACCGGTGTATTAGTCGACCGCCTTCTTGAAGAGTAAAATCAACGATCTATTTTCCTCTTATATTAAACACAGCAGTGGTTATTTATTTCTAGGAAGCACTCAGATGATAGCCGCCATTGTCAAGAAAGGAAAAACCCACTGGAGTGACTGCTGATATTTACTCCGGAATTATGTCTATTCGTGTTCTCACAGCTCTAGAGAGCTCTGTCTGCTAACGTCGTGTCTCTCCATACGTCCTATTTGGGAATTTCCTTGAAACAAAGCCTTATCATATCGTGAAGGATTTTATGTCTGGTGCCATATGCATGGTTTGACCAAAATCCGATCGTATCTTATCGGATTCAAATACAAATTTCTAACATCAGAAAAGAGAACTTTGTCTACACCGACTCCAAAACACTAAGTCTAAAATTCCGGCGAAATTCTCGGCTTATACACGGAGATCTACGGTAGTTTAAATTTAGACTTAAAGTCCTGGTAGATTCTCTCGAGCCATTCCGTGTTTTAAATTAGGTTCTCGAAGATAGGATTCTCGATGCTGAGATCTCAGATGCTTTATTTACTGAGAAAAAATTCTGTGTATCAAAAATATCGATCAGGTTTATTCAAGAACATCCGGGGTTTTTGGGAGGATTACAAAAGATGTCTGCAGAGATAAGTTGTGGGGAGTGAACTGACAATACGATCAGGGGGGGGAATGTGGCTGCCGACCCTGGCTATGAAACCAGATTAACGTACAAAAATTACTCATTTGTTTTTTTACTGTCAATGGCATTTGAATTTGGATCAATAATTTCTTTTTTATTCTTAGAAATATTTCTTACGATTCATCCATAATTTTATAGCACTTTGAAAATTGGCAGTTCCCAGACTGGTCACAGTGCCAGGCGATAATTTTGTATGAGCACCAGGTGGCGGTACTTGTCGTTTTCCACTATGGACGTCTATATTACAACCTGTCCACTTTGTTGTGCTGACAGAAAATAAAAGCCAGGGAGAATGTTAAACTTGTGATTCACAAGTATTCCCCATGTTTAGCCTGCAGTAGCACTGGGAGAGTCTTAGCTGCTGATAGCAGAAAACCCTCTCGTGTGTACCTAGGTATTCGGGTTATGTCCCCATAGGTCCAATTCACTTCTTCCAGTGGCATCTTTAAATTATCTCTGCCTTCTTGTCTGTCTTGCAGATGAACTCTACCATGCTCCAAGCTTCAGTAGAATGACTCCCTCTCATTGGGTCACCATCGCCGCCACTGCTTTATCCTCAGTAAGGAAGTGATCCATCCAACATTACCATAGTTGAGGAAAGCAACTTTTCCTTAAGATAATTAACACTTGGTACCTTATTATTATTATTATTATTATATATTATTATTATTATTATTATTATTATTATTATTATATATATATACCTTGTCTAACAAATATCAATTCATCGAAAGATTAGCAGAAGCTTCAAAACAATTTTACATGACCTCCACAATATCACGCTACATGACTCATCATTCATTTTCTGAGACTGACGGTCACTGACTGACCACTGATTGGCTGACAGTTGTTTCGCATCCTTTCTTATTATAAGAAGAACCTTCAAGGACCATATTACTGCTGGTATAAAGAAATACATTTTGGCAAATTCTGGCATAAAAGTATAAAATGCACACACATTTATAAAAGACT
The DNA here is from genome assembly GCA_018389105.1 of Nautilus pompilius. Classification (NCBI taxonomy): domain Eukaryota; kingdom Metazoa; phylum Mollusca; class Cephalopoda; order Nautilida; family Nautilidae; genus Nautilus; species Nautilus pompilius. The sequence continues at coordinate 36,009 of JACATO010002291.1, forward strand.
CCTTTACCGGTCATCATTACACAGGGGCGGACTGAGCCATCGGTCAATCGGGCACTGCCCGAGTGCCCATAGCTACAAGGGGCCCACAGCTGCAAGAGATTCCCATATAAATTCTATTAATGAATACTCCAATATACTCCAGATGCAGTCTGAGACAACTAATTTTTAATTTTTTTTTTGAAATTGACCCCCCAAACCGCCCTCCCCTTATCTGGCGCCTTGTAGCCTCTGACATCAGCACTAAGGGGCCCAGTGAACAGTTATGCCCGAGGGCCTATAATACTCTCAGTCCGCCCCTGTCATTACATCAATTAGAAAACAGATAAACAGTTACAAAGCTGGTGTAATGCTGTTTTTTGTCATAAATGATGACAATAGACATTACAATTGTTGTTCTTTATGTTTTTACTCTGCCTAGTGTCACTAAGTAAAATAGTAAAGTAATTTAAAGTGATTAAGCTTTATCATTTTGGAAATATAGTAGCATCTTTATGGGAGATATTCTAAAGCTGACCATAAAATCAAACTGTTGTTGTTGCAATCTTCTGCCTACTGGTTGAGCCAAGTTGTCCTGCTCTGGCCAGTGGGATTATATTATGTATTAAAATCTGAAAGGGTGGAGACTGCTGATATTGCAGATTGAACTTGTCTAATTATATATATTTTTAGTTGATGGATATTATGTATTTGGCACCAGCCGAGTTGTGTTTTTAAAATAAATGGATATGATCACATGAAGACACCTGAGCTCAACACATTTTTGACTCAGAAAATTTAGAATAAATCAAATATCTGATGTGCATCTTTTTAAAATTCATACACACAACTTGCAGCAAATTGGGTTAATTGATCAGAACCATATTTTCAAATTCCACCCATCTAAAA